>PVKA01029695.1:0-28032 GCA_004027165.1 Ctenomys sociabilis
ATTGACATTCAACTAACTTAGGTGCTTGAACTCGACACCACAATCCAACACAGTCCAGCATTCTGCAACCATAGTGAGTTATTCAAAGAAATTGTCGACCATATCCATTTACAGCTCAGCTTAATATTATGGGCTCACGATGTATACTTCATTTTTATACTTTTATACTTTTCTGCTGGATGGTTAAGACCTAGGTAGACTTCCTTTTTTCTCCACAAACAAGCGCTCTATGCCAGCACTTAGTTAGCATCAAGGTTTTGAGAACAAATGGATTTAACCTGATTCCCTTCCTCTGTTCTTTTCCTCCTTCCCTCCTTCTCTCCTCTGTTTCTTTCTCCTCACCTCCCTTCACCTTTCTCTTCCTTTATCCTTTTTCCCTTTTGACAAGGTTAATAAAGAGCTAGAGTTAGGAATAGTATTTGTTCACAAAAACTAGATTTTACTGTCACAAAAAAAAAAAAAAAACAAAAAAACATAATCCTGAAATCTCAATGTCTTAATACAAAATAGTTACTTACTGATCTACCTGCCTGGGGTGGCAGAGAGCTCTGCTCTGAATAGCAGTGCTGGGAGTCAGGCCCCTAGGGGCTCTGCCATCTCACCAGGTGCCAGCAGGGCCAACAGCGTCCGGAGCAGTAGGCCAGACAGTGCTAGGGATTTCTTCTTTCTTTTAATTACTCTGTAACCTCAAAAAAACATTTTTGAAAGTGTTTTAAATAGAAAGAAAGTAATCTAATTCTTAAAAGAAATAATCCACCAACGACAGTAAACTACTAGTTGTTCTGGTTAATCTTGGTTGTGAACTTGACTGCACTAGGAGATCTCTGGAGAGATGATTTCGGGTAAGGTTGCTATGGCATCCATTATAGCTGAATGGGATGTTAAGAGCAGGGTCATTTTAGAGGAATAAGTCCCTGAGGGTGTGCTTTCAAAGCTGGATCTTTGCTCCAGCTCTCCCCGCTGTGCTGTGCTTACTGGTCATCATGGAGTTGGTTTAGTGAACTAAGAAGTGTGCAGTTTCATTCCACAACACCCTACCCCATGATACTCTACTTCATCTCACGTTTACACAGGGGTACTGGGTGACCATGAACTGATACCTCTGAAGCCTTGAGCTAAATTAGACCTCTTCTCCTCTATGTTGTAGTTATCAGGTATTTCACTCAGTGATAGAAACCTGAGTATTATAGTACTACAGTACTACAGCATCACAACTAAAATCACATAATTCTTTTGAGTTTTTTTTGGCAGAACCGGGCATTGAACTGAGGCCCTTGCACTTGTCAAGGAAGTGCTTATTCTACTGAGCCATTTCTCTGGCCCCAGTCATGTGATTCTTGATGCATTAAATAAATTATAGTGCTGATAAAATTACCCTGATCACCAATGATATATATGCAGATGGAACAATGGTCTGTGTGCTATCAGTGAAATTAATGTTTAATAACATAAATTCTTATGAACTTAGGAAACCGGGGAGTTGACATTTTAGTCCTTGTGACAGTAGAAGCACTGCAGTAATGAGATATTTAATATTTCAAATGTAATAAAGTAATGTGGCAATTAAAAATTATTTTTTAATTCAGCAATATTCCTTCCCAAATCATTTTCATACAGTACTTTCAGGTTTCTAGAATATGTTATTCTCTGCTTATACTCAAATAACTACCATTAATTTTAGTAAGCATTTCTGTCTAAGAATAAAAATTGAGAAATAGCAGTGAGGAATGAAAAAGTTATTGATGTTTTCCCCTAAAGAATATTAATTGTATATCTTCACAGGAAGTACTTTTAGTTATAGTTCATATCATACTCAAACTATCAAAGAAAGAAGGTCTTTGAATTTCTTCTTTGTAGTTGTGCCTCAGACTGAACTATCATCTAATATTGTGTTCCTTCAAGTTCAGATGTTGGGGATTATTTCTCCTTCTTTTTATTCCCTTTCAAATTTTTTAAATTTTTATTTACTTATTTGGTAGAGGGTCTCGCTAAGCAGCCCAGACTCGTAGTGATCCTCCTGCCTCAGCCCCTCCAGCACTTTTGATTGTTATTGTAGTAATCCATGTTCTTAGTTAATCCAATGAATCTAAAGGAAAGTGAGGAAACATTTTTGTATTTTACATTCTTCTTCTAGAGACAGCTACTTGGCAATCTTACTACTGTTCCCAGGATTATTTAACTCTTTTCTTCTCAACAATATGCTTCCTTCCATTCCTGATAATTTGGTTACAGATATTAGCTGTTTTTTCCATCATAGAATTTGAAGTTTTAACTTTTTGTGAGATAATCATGCCTCTCCATAAGACTTATCAAAATACAGATAAATCTTTGGTTATTGTTAGATAATTCAAATTAATATAACATGACAGGATCAAGTTTCATGGTAATATTGTGCTTCCTTTTTTTGACCTTTTCTATAAATTTTGCATAACATTTTTTTCCTTTTTTTCTTTCATTCTCCATCTCTGTCTGTCTGTCTGTCTGTCTGTCTGTCTCTCTCTCTCTCTGTATACTGGGGTAACCTTGGCTGTTTGCACTGAGCTTCATTTCTAGTCCTTGTTGTGATTGGGTCTCACTCACACACTAGAACTTTCACAGCCTCCTGACTATCTTCTTGTGTGCTGGATTACAAGCATGTGTTACTGAACTAAGTCTTGTATAATTTTTACACTCTTGAAGTTAATAATCTCACTTTGTTAGTTTTCCTCTTCTAACTTGGTCATTGTTCTCAAGGCCCAGTACAGATCGCATTCGGAGAGCTGCTTCCATATTTGTCTTGGAAATTCCTTCCATTTGCTTGTATTGCATTCTCTGCCTTCTCACTCCAGTTTTCCTTGCTTTGCTTACTCCTGGGTACTGGTGACATGTGTCTTCCAGCAGCTTCCTGAAATGGGATATGCGGAAGTCAGTTTTGCTGAGTTGTTGGTTTGCATTTGATTGATAGCTTGATTCTATACAGAACTGAAAGTTTGAAATTATTTTTCTTGAATGGTTCCATGCATTTCTCCATTGTATCCTTAATTTGTATGTTGATATTCAGAAATTCACTGATGTCTAATTCGGTTTTTTCTGTATTTTAGAGCAGGGTATACAGGGTCTACAGAGTCTCACTTTGTAGAGCAGACTAATAGTGATTCTCTTGTTTACGGCATCCCAGATGCTGGGATTACAGGCATGTGCCACCATGCCCAGTCTCAATCACTGTCTCAGTGCACTGCGCTCTGCCTAAGCAGTGCTGTAATTCCATGAGCTATCAGGCTGGCCCTGATGTCTAACCTTTAATACAGTACAGTTTACCTGCAGTTTTACAGCGTTGTAGTTTGGTATGTGTCATTTTTATCATTTTTCTAGGAAATCAGCCACTTCAATTGGAAAAATTAAGCTTTCAGTCTGGAAAACTATTAAAGATATTTCCATACATTTTTTTCCTAAAATGGACCCTTATAGGTCTTAATAAAAGAGCTGCATTTTATATTTGTTAAGAAGAATCTGTTGGAAATATTACAAGATATGTTATGATACAGAAATACATTAATTCAGCTATGATACCAGTAACGTTTACCATTATATTTAAATATTTTTTACTCATAAATGAATCATAGTAAAACCATAAAGTAGCAATTCATATTTGACTTTAAACTTGCTATCACAATACCATGGTTCACAATTAAACGATCTACAGAAGTATTTTGTGCTCATTCAGTCTGCTCTCTAGCTATCTGCTGAACATCTGCCTCTGACTTTTGTTCTAAGTATTTGTTTAAGTCCTTGATGCAAGAATTGGCTGGTAAGTAAGAAGTGCTCTCATTTTCATAAGTTATGAATCCAGTTTCACCTTTCTTTTTAAAAGTTAATGTATCTTGAATATATTTCTATAGGTATAATTAGAGAACTTCAGTTTTTATTATCACTTAATATTCCATTTTATTCATGCAGTACAAGCTCTTTATTGCATCTTCTTGTTCAGAAGAACTCTTTTTGTCTAAGTATGTGCTATGAACAAAGAATAACCTTAGAAGTGTGAAATTGTGCCTTAAATATAAATGTCCAATCTTGAAATTATTGGGTTAAAATAATTAATGTTTTCTAATTTGATAGATATGAATAGATATAGATAGTTCTTGAAATATCTAACTTAACAGAGGTAATACCTTGGGTTCTAGAATGAAACTGACAAGGGTTCAATATGTGAGTTTTACCTTGTCCAACTAGTAATATAGGTAATATCATTTGTTTCATAGTGCCTGGCCAGAGCTGTTTCCTTTCAGACGAGATTATAATCTAATATCTAGTGGATTTAGGGTCAGAGTATTCAACAATTGAGTCACTTACTTCAAGATATTTTGCTTTGAAATAAAATGTAAGGACATAAACAGCCGAGGATCAAAGGTTAAGAGACATTTCAAAGTGGGAGAGACTTGAGTATGTGTACTTTTTGGTGAACATGACCTTCTTGAGAAGAGCTGGTTAAATATAGCAAGTGGCATCCACTTATATATAAAGACTTCAAGTTTATCATTCTTTGTAGCTGAGTAGTGCTCCATTGTATAAAAATACCATGTCTTTTTCATCCATTCTTCAGGTGACCAGCATCTTGGTTGTTTCCCAGATTTGGTTATCACAAATTGTGCTGCTATAAACACAGGTGCACGTATATCACTATGATAAGACGTTTTCAATTCATCTGGAAAAATTCCCAGTAGGGGGATATCTGGCTTGTAATTTTCTTGTTCTGATAATAAAAGACAGTCTCCAAAAACAGGCCTTTGCTCTAGAAGTTCTCTTGTTTTCTGAAGAGTTGAGAAAATAGGAGAACAAATACATGTGCAAAACTGAATTCAAACAATAAACATAAATAATACAGTGGAAAACATCTAGTACATGAACATGAAAGCAGAGAGGAGTGCAGAATTTTTAGTAGTCTGGTATGAAAGATTAAAATGATTCAGAGTGATTTGTTGCAAGCTACACAACCGGTCAGCACATCAGAATCTCATTTGAAATCAACAACAATCATAGGAGGAGGAGGAGGAAGCAAAACTGTCTTCAGTGAGCTCTGCGTGTCTTTTATGACTGCAAAAATGTTTTTCCTGTTTATAGCTATGGACTTACATTGCGACGCTGCTACATGTGCTAAATTTTCCATATTTATCTTCTGTATTGTCCTTTTTTATAATGTTTGCTTATATTCTGTCGTGTCTGTTGCCTGTATTATAGAGCATGTTCTATATTTGTTCTTTTCTAGTTCCTAGGAAACTGTCTGATATCTTAGTAGGTAATTAATAAATATTAATTGAATTACTTAATGCTGAAAGATTGCCCAAAGCCTGCTCTTGTCTTATGAGTAAATTTTATTTTTCTCAGAAAACATTTAATTGGAACTATCTGTGAACATCTATTCTTTTTGAACTGATTTCACAGAGCAGCAATTGAAGGAGATTTCCTAGGTAGATCCAGGATATGTGCAGCAAAGGACTGGAAAAGTCAGGGCCAACAAACACAGGCGCATGTCAATGGGGAATTTATACTTTGTTTGAGAGGAGTACAGGAGGACACTTTTCTGAAAATGTCTTCAAGTTAAAGAATCTGTGAGAGAAATACTCCAACATTTATATAGACAAGTTTTCCATTAACTGAGCAGTCAGTGAGAAAAATACTGAGGGCTTTTTCTTTAAATATGAAAGTGATAATAAATTGAGATTTCCATCATTGCTATTATTCAACATACTAGAGAATTTAAGAGCAACACAAATACCATGGCTTAGAAAGAAAAGACTCAAGGGCTTTTACCTATTACCTCCTTTTCTTTATCTAGTTCTTCATGGTATAAAATATTGCATACCTACTTCCTAATATGGAAAGCAAATATATTCTTGATGTTGTTCTTTATCTACTTACGAATATTGTTTCTAGCTCATAAAGTAGATTTTTATTCTTCTGAAAAACTAAAATATCCACACTGTCAAATATCTCGAAAAATCCAGTGAAATGGGAGAGGATTACTGAATAATGGTTTCTTTTCAAGCGGAGATAGTGTTTGGAGTATATAAAGTTATATTTCTTTATTTAAGGCCCCTTATACTTTTTAATAAAAACAATCTTTTATTAAAGGGCTGGAGAGATAGCTCATCAGACTAAGTGCCTGCTTAGGCAAGTGCCGGGACTGGTGTTCGACCCCTGGCACCACATGCTGTTCCCGCCCTGTCCCAGGTACGCTGAGCTGGCCACAGGGACCAGTCATGGTGGCACACACTTGTAATCCAAGCACTGAGGAGGCTGAAAACAGGAGGATCACTATGAGTCTGAGCTGCGTAGTAAGACTCTGTAGCAAATACATTAAAAACAAAAATATGAAAAAAATTATTTGTTTATTTGGTACACGGTCTCACTTCGCAGCTCAGACTCATAGTGATCTACAAGTCTTCAAGTTAAAGAAGTTACTTGGTGACTCTGTATACACTAAAAATACAGTGTCTCAGAAAGATCTAGATTAAAAAATCACTTTTTGTCTAACATAGAGTTAGCTATTATGTGTTAGAATAATTATGCTTAACATTACTCTTATGTTCTAGACTGTACTTTAATTGCTCTACCTTCCCCAGTCATCAAAACTGAAATAGAACTGCATAGTCCTTTTTACAGATAATGTATTTTAACAGCAGGATTCACAGATGTTAGCTTATTGTATATTCATATGTATCCCGTGAATCAAAAAGCAAATCAGTTTCTATTAAATTATGTAAATAAAATTTCCAAGAGTTAGAAAAATAAGTTGATTTGTAGAGGGACGCACCATCATGAGGTGATCGTAGACCACTTTCAAGGCATAGCTCCTCGGGCATTTGTCATTTATATGCTCCCTTGTCTCCTTACACTTCCTACCCCCAGCTTCCTTTATTTTGCTCCTAACACATTTAGGAAGTTATCTTAATAACATTTCTTCCGCTTTTAGGAAAATATTTGTGTATATGTTCATTGTATTTCTTGCACTGAACAAATTCATGAACAAGCCAAAGCTAGAAAAATGGCTAATCACTATTTTCTTGTATTTTATTAAAGCAGAGTTGTATGCACTAAAAATGTCAATCACGCTTCCTAGCATATGGCTTTCAGGTGACAAATGTCAAAGCTCGTGTAAGCATCGCCACCATATTTTCCATATGACTTTGAGTCAACCACTGTCTATGGTAACAATTGCTTTTTTTCTCTCTGCCTGAAGTTTTGTTTTTCATAAAATATCATGTAAATGCAATATAAAGATTTTATGAATCTACATTCTTTTTTTTTTTTTTTTTTTTTTTTTTTTTTTTTTTTTTTTTTTTTTGGCGGAACTGGGGATTGAACTCGGGCCCTTGTGCTTGCCAGGGAAGCACTTATTCCACTTTCATCTCTCCAGCCCGAATCTACATTCTTATATTTGCTACATTGGAAGTTTTTCCATATCATTGTATGCATCTTTAATTCATTTATTTGGTTACTGGACTATTTTCTATTGTGTAGATATACCACAGATATGTTTAGTTTTGGCACTGTAATAGTTTCTTTTTTATTTAGTGTTTTTGTATTAATGGTGTTTATAAAATGTTCATATACTTGTTTATTTGTACCTATTCACTTTTCTTAGAGAAGTGTTCAAATTGTTTGTAAATTGTTTGTGTATTGTCAATTTTTAAAATATCTTCTACATTCAGAATGCAAGTTGTTTAGCATACATGTGATTTGTAAATATTTCCTCCTGATCTGTGACTTTCAATTTTTAACTCTGTCTTTCAAAACATGAAACTTTACAGCTAGGGAGATGACTTCAGTGGAATAAGCGCTTCCCAGGCAAGCGCAAAGGCCTGAGTTCAATACCCAGTTCCTCAAAAAATTATAAATAAATAAATAACAAAACTTTAGGTATCGTCGGAGGTCCCATTCAAGCCAGCTATTCCCCTCCGAGGTATTTTTCCAAAAGAACTGAAAGCATCATACCACAGCGATATATGTGCACCCATGTTTAAAGCAGTGCAATGTGTCACAGCTAAGTCTTGGAAACAATCCAAGCACCCATTAACTGGTGAATAGATAAAAATGATACAGTATTTTTACACAATGGAGTATTATTGAGCTATAGAAAAGATAAATTTGAGGCTTTTATAGATGAGTGGATACAGCTGGAGACTGGTAAGTGAAATGAGTCAGATGCACATGTGCAAACATCATATTGTCTCACTAGTGTGAGAAACTGAGAGTAATAAGCACCTAAAAGGTACAAAAGATACCATGAAAGGGGAAGAAATTGTTCAGTTGGAAGGGAAAACTGGGCTGAGCAAAAAAAAAAAAAAAACAAATGAAAGAAGGGAGAAAGATATATATTTAGGTATGCATGAAGAATAGCTTGGATAATTGTATTGTCAATTTCTGCTGGTCTTTTAAAAGGAACAGTTAATGCTTAAATTTCTTTCTGTTCTTTTTTTTTTTAACTCTGATTTCATTTTTTTTTCCTTTCTGAACTTCTTATAGCTTCTTTGTTGCTGTTTTGTTGTTTTTTTTTCTTTATGCAAATCACATACCATTATATGTGACCATCTGAAAAACTAATTTAAAGATAGCAACATATAATGCAGTAACCACTGTTGAATTCCCATTACTTTGTTTGGGAAAAACCTTGTATTTTCTCTATCTCGATTTTGTATTCTTTAAAAAATACAAAAAGGGCCAGCCAAATAGCTCAGCTGATTAATGCACCTGTATGCAGGCACCGGCGCTGGGGGTTCAATCCCTGGGCCTGCCATGTAAGCCCCGACCCCTGGGGCACGCTGAGACAGTGATAGAGACTGGGCGTGGTGATGCGTGCTTGTAGTCCCAGCTCTTGGGAGGCTGTGAACGGGCAGATCACTACAAGTTCGATCTACGAGTGAGACCCGGTACAATTCTGTGGACCCTTCCCTAAAATATAAATAAATAAATAATTTTTATTTAAAAATAAGAAAATACAAATTTTTAATTTTCATGTAAGCCAATTATCAATTTTTCCTTTTATTCATCATGCTTTGATATATCTAAGACAAAAATGTCACAAAAGTTTTCTCTTATGTTGTCTTACAGAAACACTGTGAGTTTAGGTTTTACCTGTGGAGATAATTCAGTTAGAGGGAGTGAGATGGTGGTCAGGATTAACTGCATTCCTATGCATGCCCAACTGCTCCAGCATCACCAAGTTTTCATTTTTCTATTTATTGGTCATTGTGCCGTAGATAAAAATCAACAGACTACATACATGTGGGTCAGTTTCAGGTCTTTCTATGAAGCCGGGTTAACCCATACGCTTTCCTTTCTCCAATACTAGATAGTACTGATAGTTGTGTCTTTATGCTGGTTTGATAACTGGCAACATTAGTAAGCCAACTTTCTTCTTTTTCTTGTGTGTCTTTTGCAGTTCCTCTTAACTTCCATATACATTTTATTATCCATGTAAAAAATTCAGCTTTAAAATATCCTTGGGATTTTAATCAAATTTGTTTTCAGCTATAGGACAGCTTGGGATAGATGGGCATCTCTACAGTAGGGTGTCTTAACGTTCATGAGCACGGTCTTTCCATTTATCTCTTTCTGAACTTTTATGACAGATTTTCACTGCTCATTTTTTAATGGCTTGACTTTTCACTTTTATCATTTTTTTAGAATACCAAAATTAAAAGAAAAATCTATTTATTAGGATAAAAAACAGAACATGAGGTAAATCTGTGTGAGGGAACTCTGTGAACAGAAATATTTCTTAATGCTATTGTGCTTTCACCCTTTTATTTTCCTAGGGTTTTGTTGTTGTTTGTTTGTTTGTGTTTTGTGGAACGAGGGGTTGAACTCAGGCCCTTGCTCTTCCCAGGGAAGTACTTATTCCACTGAACAATCTCCCTAGCCCCTTTCCTGTTATTTTTTAATAACAGGAAACAAAATACTTCAACATTTAGAAAATCCACTGATATATAATTGATTGTGTTAAAGAAAATGATCTGAATGAATTTCATAGCATTTTATACTTATATAGAAAGTGAAGACTATGTGAAATTTGATAGATTCTTATTAATTTTATTGGACAGAATCACAATGAATCTTTATAAAAAAAAGAGAAAAGATTCCACATTACTGAGACCATGTATCCACCCATGTCATCTGTGATAGCCACCACTACATAACAGAGTGATGAATTAGCTGTTGTCATATGGATATTTCAAAAGATTACACTGAGATCAGAGAAGTCAGCCTCATTGCTTTTCAGAAATTGTTTTTGTAAGATTTTAATCTGAGCCACCTCTCCACTTCATTTAGCAGGGCTTTCAAACCATGAAGTTTGCATTTCCAGTTGGCTTCATAAGATTCATCATAAATACCTGATCAAACCCCAGTTTGTTCTTAGAACAGTTACCTTAAAAAGATATATTGATAGAAAACTAATGAGTTTTGCTTTTCTTAAAATTTCTAAAAAATATTTCATGGCCCTTTATTTTGTCTGTTTTATCCCCGTGCCTGGATAGAAAGAATCATTCATCTGGTACTATAGCCTACTAGAGCAAGCTGTAGCAACAACCCCTGAATTTCTGTGGCTTAAACAAAGGCTTGGCCAGCCTTGTTTGCCAGCTCCTTTGCACAGATATAAAAAAATATGCTTTCTTATATTGTGAAACCCTAAGAATTTACATGTCAAAAGCAGTTACCAAAGGAGCATGTGGCAAAATAGTTAAAAAATTGTGATCCTCTCATTACCAAACTATATAAATAGTTGTTAGCTTTTGCCTGTTATTGGATTTCAATCTATGTATACTTAAAGGAACTTTAGATCTAAAACCAGTTTAAAACATACCATAGACCTCTCATGTCACAGCGAGACAAAAGCACCTAGATTAAACCAATTTATTCAATGGCCACATCTTTCTAGCAGAACAAAAATTAAACTCATGTTTTTCATTCAAATTTCTTTTTCAAATATTCTTTAAGTGTTTGTTTAAAAGTTAAAACTAATTTCTTATTTCAAATGAACTTAAGATATATGAAATATTTACTCTTGTCTTTGCATGATACTTCTTATCACTAGTCCCTTAGTTCAACTGATTGCACTGTTTTATTCCTCTAACACTCTGAATAAAGCATATTGCTTACATAAGCACATTATTTGGATTACTTAGATCCAAATAATGGGTAATTTGGACAAGGTAGGACAAACATGCACAAAATTTTAGGTAGTATATTATTGCTCTATACCTCTTTCATAGAGCATAATATGAGAGTTATTTGGTTATTCAGTAACCATATGTATAATGATTTGGACCTTGTCAAATTACATCCTAGGTGCTTTTTACAGTAACTGGGAAGCTGATTTCAATTTTACATAAACTTTGCCTGTATCTTGCAATATAATCATCACCAAACCTCTCTCCTTAAAGCGTTAGCATTTTGAGAACTCAATGACTGTTTTATTGCATAGAAATCATAATGAATAAATCAGACAAATTTTAGAATAAACAACAAATACACAGAATCTTTTTTTTTTGTATTTAGAAGAGGGGGTACAGGGTGTACAGGGTCTCACTATGTAGATCAGACTCATAGTGATCCTCCTGTTTACAGCCTCCCAAGTGCTGAAATTACAGGTGTGCACCACCATGTCCAGTCTCAATCATGTCTCAGCACAACCCGTGGGCGAGGCCAGCAGGGCAGGCCTGGGGATCGAACTTCCCTCCTCTGCATCTGCCTAAGCAGATTCTTTAATCTGCTGAGCTATTTGGGCAGCCCTTAAAATACACACATACTTTACAGAGAACTTCTCAGAACTTTCACTACTCTCTTAGTTGGGGGGATGTTTCTCTTTCTGGTCTCTCAATATGTGGTAGTAACAAAACCACAATCACTTGTTGCTCATTACACTCTACCAGGGAAAGACAGGCATTAAGAAATAAACACAAGAATTAAAATAGTAAACATATTGAACTAAGAAATGATAAGTGGTATTGCAAAAAAAAAAATTGCTAGAGTAGGGAAAGGAAGTTGGGCAAGGCTAAAGATGAACAAAATGCAACAGTATAGTCTAATGGGTATGGATTAAGAAAATGACAAATGATGAAGGCTGGGTGGGGCAGGGATTAACCATGAGCAAAAGGGAAAGAGCAGAGCCTGTCAAAGGTTTGAGGTAGAATTGCCCTAGACTATTTGGGAGAGAGCAAAGTGATTGTATGTCAGTGTGACCACAGTGCCACTGAGGGTTACATGAACAGGTTAACAAGACAGATGTTGAGACTGGGTTTTGTACATTATTATAGGGACTATGGCTTTAATCCAAGTGACATGGGAAAATGCCAGAGTTTTGATATTATAATTTAACCCTACACCAGAAAAGTCAGTGTGTCTACTCTTTTGAACTTCTCTGTATTGCAGGGGAGAGAAAGTAGAAGCTGAAAAACTTTGAGGTTAACATGGCAAAGCAGGTAGAGGGCATGAAAATGAACTCCATAGCGAAAAGGAAGCACAATGATAAGTGGCCAGATACTGATCTTTTTCAAGATAGAGGTGACAAGACTTTATGATAGCCAAGTTCTATGGTCTGAGCAACTAGAAAAATGGAGCTGCTACTTATAGTAATGGTGAAGATAAAGACTGAACACACTTTAGGAAGAAAAATCTAGGTGCTTGGTTTTAGAAATGCCAAGATAGGATGTCTTCTACATATCTCAGTGGAGTTATAAGGAACATGGATGGATATGAAAACTAATCGTCTTGTTTCAAGTTTTGCTTTTTTAACTTACTGGATGGTTTTGTTGCTTTGGAACCTGTGACACCTGTTTGCATTTCTAACTCTGATTGTTACAATTAGGATAATCTTGTCTAATTCATAGGTTTATGAAATTAAATTACCTCAATCTGATACGTCACATATATTGAGTTATAGTGTGCCTATGAATAGATGTTTCTACATAGATGGATGGCATCAAATAGGTTAATTATTAGATAATTTTAGCTATTATCATAGCTGTCATTATCTTCATCTGAGGTTAGAATTTGAGACGAAAGGCTGAGATGTCAATAAAACTTTTATTGACATCAGTAGCTCCTAGATGTAATTTATAGGCCTAAGACTGGGTCACCACTGCCATATGAAGATTCAGATATTACAAATATATGTGCTTTATTGTTCAAACATCCTTGGTTTCAGAATTTTTATTTCTCTCAAAGAAATAAATCTCTTCGTCTAACGTTTTATAGCAGAATTATAAAACTACTTTAATAACTTTATACAATTAAAAACACTTCAAAATGTTGGGAAGAAAATCATATTAGGGAAAAGCAGAAATACAAATGGAAATGCACAACAACAACTAAAAACAATTGAGTGAGATAAGGCAAAGTGAATGGCATATGCTGCAGGATACTAATCAGCTTTTCTTCTGGATGGTTAACAACCTAAGTTCACAGATCAAAATTGGAGAAATAGTAGAGCCACAAGGCCAGCCAACATTTTGGCCCTAGCCTTAAGACTCAGGGTTATTGGAGAACCTGTAGTGCAACATCATGAAACTCAATTGAGCTCCAAATTTTCTGAACAAGGAGATTATGGAGCCACAGAGGAAAGATATCGAATTTCTATAGTGTGCCTGGAGAGAGTCACATGGAGAGAAAACTTTCTCTCAGGCTCTCACAGAGAGAAAACTGGTCAAGCATTGTCCATGACCCATCCACATGGATGACACAGACAAAAGATCTACAGAATAAGGTATAGGACTACAAGATAAACCCTGAGGGGACTTCACTGACCTCATAAAAAACAAAAAATACATGTGTTAGTATAATGGTCTTGCTCTATCTAGGTCTTAACCATCCAGCAGAAAAGTATAAAAATGAAGTATACACAGCGGGGCCATAACAATAAGTTGAGCTGTAAATGGCTAAGGTCGACAACTTCTTCGGATAACTCACTATTGCTGAACTGTGTTGGATTGTGTCTTCAAGTTCTGGCACCTAAATTAGTTGAATGACAATGGAGTGCCTATCTTTGACAATTGTAGACAAAGGAAGGGGTATAGAAAGGAAGAATCATGATGCGTGTGTATGGACAGTACAGTTGGGATAGATAACGCCGTGCTTCTACATAATTCTATGAGAGGCAAGATTTGCACTACTGGCAGTTGGACAGGATATTATGTCGGCTTCTAGTACTATGGACAACCACTAGGAAAATAACAAGGTAGAAAGTATTAATTATTGAATCTTTGATGTAATTCAGGTATAAAACATAAGATACACGAACAGCTACACTCTCTTAGCTTACTGATAAAGAGACGTATGCTATAATAATGTCTGTAAGTATAATGTATGCACCTCCTATGATACCAAAACATTATGAAAACAGTTTACAATGTATTAATTTATCAAATCCATCTTGTCAAGGTATCTTAAAACTGTCTCATTGATATTTGTACTTCAATAAAAATTAAAAAAAAACATATTAGGAAGAAATATTGTTACAACTATGTTCCTTAGGAAAGTCAATTATGCATCTATTGGAAAGAGTATCAAAGGTTCTCATGTCTGGAGTCAATGGCAATAAATAGAACTCCAGGGACACCCTGGTGAAGATGTGCAGCTCTGTGGTAGTCATGCCAGTTTTCTGCAGTTATTCCTGCCTGTCACCATTGCATGCAGGATCCAAAGCCATAGCTACACCGTGTCTAACAGATGGGAAGCTCTGCCAATGACTTCTGGGTAATCATCAATTACAAAAAGTTCTCTTATTGGTCAGAGCTTGGCTGCTTGGGCTTCATGATGAGGAGTGGGAGAGAATGGAAAGCAGCTCAGCTGTATAGTGTTGCTACTGTCCTGAGTACTTTCTTTCCCTATCACAGCTTTCTCACTTGCTTTAGAGCACCTTGATGTTTTCCTGAGCATAAGAGATCTTTTTTCTCTGTGTATGGTGATAGAACTAATGTACAGGAAGCAGATGATAATTTAAATCATTTCTCTGTCATGAGAACTAGATTCAAGGTATCCCTTTATATGCTCACACCTGTTCTCATGTGAAGCTGGATAGTAGGTTTAACAGGGGTTGGCACAGCTAAGGTTATGATCATTGACCATGGACCAAAATGAAACCAAGCATCTCCTAAAAGGCTTCAGCCAGTCCTCATCCTCTTAGAGCTATGTGCCTACCACATTGCACAGTGGTGGAGGTTACACTGATTCTTTATGGAATCCAGGATTTTCCACTAGTATACTTATCAAACTGCTAAGTAGTAATGAATCCTATAATTCTTTTGTGAAATCTATCCAGATAAAAATGTCAGGGTTTTACTAATTTTCTTCTCTCTGCTAATGTTTTACTAAGCATTTGTCATGTATTTTCCACTTAATTGTCAGAAAATGAGCTTGCCCCATTTTCCTGATTAAGAAGCTGAACACTTTGGCAGTGAATAGAATTTCATATGGTCATTCTGCTAAGTAAGAGATTAATGCACTTCAAGGGGTATTCTGCCTCAAGGCTTTTGTTCTTATTTCTATACTTATGGTAAGCAGGGTCTAAAACCTACCATTTTGGATTACGGACCCAGAAATGCTCTACTGAGTCAAATTGGCACATTTAATTACTGAGTTTTTCTCATTGCAGAGAAAGCATATCTGTGTGTAGCATTCTGCTATCAGAAGGCTTTCCCTACAGAAGTCCTGATAGCATGTCACCTGTCAGTTATATGATCGTCACTATTTTCACAAAGTGCCTGAGAATTCTTGTTTTCTTTATCTGATCTTTTAGGAAGTCACTTTATAATCCCATGCCCCAAAAAACTCGGAAGGCTGCAGATATAGGTTTTGGTATATTTCATTATTGATGGCTTTCTTTGTGAGACAATGTTCAACTTTGTCTCTCGGGAACACATACCAACACACCACACATGCATGCATCCATTAATCTATATCATTACTTATATACACCATGAACACACATAGCCATATAAGCTTTGCATGATTTAT
Organism: Ctenomys sociabilis; assembly: GCA_004027165.1. Lineage (NCBI taxonomy): Eukaryota > Metazoa > Chordata > Mammalia > Rodentia > Ctenomyidae > Ctenomys > Ctenomys sociabilis. Next base: position 15,994 of record PVKA01029695.1, read on the forward strand.
TGTATGCACACAACTTGATGACTTTTTACATACATAAGCCCATGCCATTACAGCCTGGATCAAGCAATGAGGCAGTTTTATTACCCCAGAAGTTCTTTCATTCCTTTGCAGCTCACAGTAAATATCATCCCCTCAACTACCTCTGTGTCAGCATTGGTGGGCTAGATGCTCTAGGAGTATTTTAGCCACCTGTCTTTGTGTGGACATATGTACACATTTCTCCTGAGCATTTTACTGCTGAGGGCAGTGGGCACAGAGTCCAGTTTATATGTTCAAGTAGTGATTCGAAGTGCTGTTCACAGTAAAGGGCAGCAAATCAAGTAATTACAGTGAAGAGAAACGGCGCTCTGATTGGAGAAAGAGGCACTGGGCTCTTCATCCTAGTAGATATGGCCAACAGATGATTTCCTAATTCCCCCGATGTATATAAAGGGTAATTTTAAGGAAGAAAGGAGCACACTATCAATTTATACAAGGTACAAGATGAGAAAAAATGGATTAAATTTCAACAAAAGAGTGCTTAGGCAGGGTATTATCATAATTAACATAGAAATAGGTTATGGTCCCTAGGGTGTCTTCAGATAAGTAAAGCTCTCTCCTTGGGTAAAAACATAAAAGGGTTCACAAGAGAACTTTTCTTGCTATCTCATGAGTGTTTTTTATTCTTGATTTGTTTTCTTAGAAGGTACAATTTTCTTACTAATATATTTTATGTCTAGAGTGACTAAGACCATATATATATATATATATATATATATATATATATATATATATATATATATAATATTTAATTCAAGTACAAATGTTCAAGTATGTAGAATACCAGAAAAGAGGTTTCAGTATAGATGCCAGAGGAAACCTGGAATGTGAGATTGTACTATTTATGACTAACATTTCTGAGACAATCTTGTAATACCCGGAGCTTTTTAACACTACGAAGCTAATGAGGAGTCCGCTACAGTATGGCACATAGCTCCTCTTAAATCATTCCTACTAGACATAATAAGCAAAAGCTCTGTACTAAATATAAGAAACAATGTTCCAACAACTTTGGACAGTGACACAGGTCAGGCAGATTCTGGTCCACACTAGAGGAAGGAAATGGCTGTAGGTTAACTTCTGGTTTTCATGGTTTGAGGCCTGGGACAAGGCTGCAGTATGTATCCATGCTGAGGGCTTAAAAATTCTGAAAATCATTTACTTTTATTTGGGAGAGGGGCCTGTTATCTCTAATTTTTCCTGTGAGTAGGACAAAAAGCACATTCTTATTTACCCTTAGAACGCTTGTAAACACTGGGCTCAGCTTTCATTTTTGTGTACTTGGCTACTGGCTACTAGTCAGTAATGTATGAAGCTGACACACCTCCATTCCTGGAGTGGGCCAGACAAGGATCAGTGTTGGCACATGTGACACAGTTTATAAAAATTAGAAAATAAGATATCCTTGAAAAAAAAAAAAAAAGAAGATCCTCCTGGAGAATTTTGAGGAGAAACTGTACAAAGCTGTCCAGGACCACAGCACAGGGCAACACTGGCATTACTGCTGTCACAGAAAAGTATTGATGAAAAGCAGCCATAGTGCCACACCAGGAGTAAGCCACACAGCCTGAGGGATGCTCCCCAGGGGCCCTTACTCCAAGAAGCCACAGCCCCATGCCAGAGCACGTGGCTTTGTAAACAGTGAATAGGTTAAAGGCACAACTTGCCATCATGGAATGGATGATCCAGAGGATTGTAAACAGCATTGCTGGGTTATCTGTTTTATAGCACCTAAGATGTCCTGTTTCATTTGTACCCTTGACCTTGTGAGCTTTTAAAGAGCTCTTCATGGATCTTTGTGGTTTTTCTTTGATACTCATTGGACTCAGACGAAGGCAGCAAATTACAGCACTCTTGGATGCCAGAGTTAGCCTTCAAGGTCAAAGCAGTTTGAAAACACCCTTCAGGCTGCACATGTATAATTTGTTTCATAGGCAGCTTGAAGACCTAATCCAATGGTTCTGATGATCCAATGAGCCTTGTTAGTCAAACGGTTTTGTTTCAATTCTACTCCCGGTTATTTATTTATTTATTTTTTTAATGGAATACCTTATTTCTCTGGGTGTACATCCTTTGGTGGGAAATGTAAATGTGATATGTACAGTGTCAGAATTTTAATGCTAAGCATTTTCTTCTGGGTTGTGGGAATCCATTATGCGTTACAGCTAGATGCCCCACTTCATGTGCTTGTAGGGGAGCTCTCAGGAAATGTTTTAAGTACAAACTGTGATGTGCATTAAGGGATTGATACACTGGTAAGTTTCTAGGCAAAGATGATTTGCGAAGTGAGGCTTGGTTGGAGCAGATGACTCTCTGGAGCTGTGACCTAAAGAAAGCCTCTCCTTCTCTCCTCCCTTGATGTCTCTCTGCCTTTTGACACCAGGCCATTAAGTCTTTCTCTTCTTTCATGTACCTCTGCTGTGCTTCTCCACCTTGGAATCAGCAGATTACGGACTGAAATATCTATAAACTCTGAGCCAACATAAATCTCTCCTTTACCTTGTGGGCAGTGATGAAATAATGACTAAGAAAACATATATGGCAAAGACTCACTTTAGCCAATCCTTCTAGGGTATAGAGAACATTATTAATTTTCTATTGTCATAACCAATTGACATGAATTTTAGCATCTAAAAACAAAAAGATATATTGTTTTACAATTCTATGGGTAAGAATTAGTTGTTCTATAATTAATTGGTAAGTGTTTCAGCAAGTTAAAATTGAAATGTAGCACTAGAAGAATACTGTTGCTGTCTGGGGTTTGAGTTCCTACTCATTTAAATTGTCAGGAGAAGTTAGTCCCTTACATTGAGGGACTGAAGTCCCATTTTCCTTTTGGTTGTTGACTGAAAGTAAATCTGGTTTCTTGAGCCCTCCATATTCCTCAGGGCTCCTATCTCCATATATGAAGTTTGTAGTGTGTGCTGGGTCCTTTTTCAAACTCTGTTTGGATTTACTTTTCTAATCTTAAGGATTTGCTGGATTAGATTAGGCCTCAGTAAATAATATATATGTATAATCTCAATTTAAGACACTTAATCTTCATTATATCAGCAAGGGTCCTTTTGCAATATACTGTGACATATTTATAAGTCCTTTAAATTAAGAAATGAACATCTTTAAGAGGAATATCATTTTCCTGCCACAACTTTCTGCTATTGTTTGCTAATTGTGGTCCTAAAACATTGTACTTGTAAGCTCTTAATGAACCCTTAGCAAGAAAGAATATAGAGGGTGAATAAACTATGACCTGACTTATTAGACACTTATAATGAGATCTACCGGACTCATATTTGCATATATCCTCAAATTGCATTGTAAATGTCAGCTCCTTAAAAAAAAAAGAAGAATAAAGGATCCTATTTCTGGATTGCTAGTGCTAAGCTTTACATATGATATACAATAAACACCCAACACATATTGCTGAATTCATAACTTCTAAAAATATCCAAACAGTTCCTTTATGACAACAGATTTTTATACATTTAGTAAAATTAGTGAACGAATAAATGTGATCTATCCACTCATGGATTTAGATTAAAGTGGGGCCCTTAATTTTTGAGGGAGGCAATTTCACTTTATAGCTAGATGTTTCAGTGAATATATGAATGCATGGAGCTAAGTAAATAAGTTGACAACAGATATTTCTAATGTCTAGTTAGGGTGTTCGAACCTGACCAGTGAAAAACCAGTGAAGATTTCTAGGCAGAAGTGGATTAATAATATGTTCTTACACTGGATTATGGTAGGAAAAAAGGGCTACTATTGAAGCAAGACTTCAACCAAAACAGTGAGAGTTGAAGTAGTGAGTTCCCAAGAGATAATTAAAAGACAAATTTGGAAAAGGGAAACTAGTGTTGTGTAACAGAGTCTGATATCAAAGGCATACGTTTAGAATCTCTGAGGTATTTCCAAATAAACAATAGTTACTCTGTTTAAAGTAGACCTGTGGTTAATGAGAAAATTATTTTTTTTGTTAACATATTAAAATGGGCACACATAAAGACACCTCAAAGAATTCTGACATTTTGTTTCATGTTACTAACTTAACCAGGAAGATATTGAGCATCTGCTGAACATATAATATCACTCAGCATTCAAACAGGGAATTTACGCCATTATTCTTTTTGAAAACAATAGGCTTTATTGCAGAACCATCAGAACTGAACACTTGATATGGGAAATTTAACAGTGGAAATGCTACCAAGAACACATCAGAGGTGACCTACATAAAGAGACTCAGTATGAATGATCACTCCTTTGGGGAATCTACTTTTGTTCTTTCTTGTTCAAATGGGGAGGGAAAAAATTCCTGACTCTAATAATGCTGAGAAAAATACTAGGATGGAGAATTGTTTTAGAAGGTTTATCTGTATTTCTGGGTCTTTCTACTAGTTAGCTGTTATAATTTCTATATTGTGTCTAACTACACTTCTTTTTTAGTGGATTTTCTGCCTTGACTCTCTTGAAAATATCTGGCTAGTGTACTTGAGATGAGAAACCTTAGAGCAGGAGATGGTCCTGCATCAGAATAGTTCTAGTGGCATCCAGAAAATCCACTACAAACTTTGTAAAGTTTTCTGCCCTTTCAGTGGACAGCTCAAATTTTTTTCACACTAACAGAGTCATTGTAAATCACAGCAAAAGAAAAGGAATCACACTAATTTTACATTTGCTGAAGTACACAAACACGCACACACACACACACACACACAGATGCGCACACTCAGACATTGCACTAATATCCTAAAATGGTTCCATAACTGAGACACAAAAAATCACATTCACAGGATATTTCCATTTTTACAAGCTTAAGAGGTTCTTGGGGAAAAGCCAGCTGATGAGTTTTAGTCAATCAGAGGTAGTGGTACATCTAAATCAACATGATTGCAGCATATGAGAAGGTAGGACTTTGTGTATCTTGTCCTTTTGCATATGAAAGAATATTCTGGACACAGTACCTGGCATCCATAATGTAAAAGAGAAACAGCTTATTTGGCTCATAGTGTGGTGAATGCAGTCATGATCCACTGGCATCAAGGCAGGAACATCATGGCATAGCGCCATGGTAGAACAGAGCTGCTTAGTTCATGGTGGGTGGAGGAGATGAACAGTTCAGGAGGGGAATGCAGGAGGAAGCATACCTAGTACCAAAAGCCACAGCTCCTTGGCTGTCCAGACATACTTAGAAGCATGCTGTAATATGCTATGCATTTCTTAATTTAATGAAGTTGACTTATCACGGATGATGGTAATACACACATATATATACAATTACTAGTTTAAAAATAAACATACAAGCACATCTAGTTTTAGTTTAGAAAGCTATGAAGCCATATCAGACAATCTGAAATTGTTCCTGGGTTATGGTGACACTATTTTCAGTACCTTTTCCGATGAACAAGACGGTTCTGGAAACTGTCAATCATGAAATTGTGAAATTTTAGAACTGGAAAGGGTTTGTGTAATCCCATCATCAACAGAAGCATGCTGGGTATTTAAGAACTTTCCAAGTTAATAAGGCTGGATAATGTCAAAGCTGAATTAGAAGCCAAATACCTTGCCCTTTTTGAAAGATACTAATTCAACACTCTTGTCTTAATGAAATTTTTAACTGGTGCTCACATTTTAAGGGGATAGGAGAAATGGAATTTCAGTAACTTCAGGTTCAGAATGGACAATTCAAATTTCTATCTATCTATCTATCTATCATCTATCTATCTATCTAACTATCATCTATCTATCTCTTTCTCTCTGGTATTCAGGCAATCATGTCATGCTTGTAAGCTTTATTCAAATATTCTGCAGATCTAAGTTTTATTCCTTCTGAATATCAAAACCCCTATGTTTTTGCTTATCACACAAATATATTATGATAACTTGAGAAATAATTTTTTTAAAGAATTAGAGTTCCTTGAAGGGAAGTACTTGTTCTGAAATTAGATATTTAATATTTTATGAATGACTTATCAATTATCTGATTGTAATGCTTTGAGGAAGATATTCAAAATAAATAAATTCAAAAGAATAAAGTGCAGATAATTTCCTAAAATGAAGAAATTGAAATATGAAACTCATTGTTTTTGGTGGAACTGGGGATTGAACTCAGACCCTTGCACTTGCCAGGGAAGCACTTATTCCACTGTGCCATCTCCCCGGCCCCTGACAGTCATTATTGTTGTATTTGCCTAAAGCTAATTGTTGCTACATTCATCATGAGGTTGTAATATTTCCAACACACGAGTAAAGAAGTATTGAAAATCAAATTAATTGCACTAAAACACTATTTACTTATTTTGCTTTTTCCAAGCCTACAACCTTTACAACTTTCTTGTATTATTTTTTTTTCTTGTATTATTTAAAGGTATAGTTTCTAAGAAAGTTGATGATAATTGAAGAAATGATCTCACAGGATAAACTCTTAAAATTATAAGTCAAATACAATGTACTGAAAGAAATTTTATAGAAATATTTCATGCTATAATATCCAGATTAAAAAGATGAGTTCTAAGTTGGTCATAAGCTACTTAAAGGAAGGACCCTATCTCATGTAATTAACAACACAGAATCATTAATAATTGTTATCCTGAATGATAATTGGCCTATAGTTCAATTGTAGTAAATTGGAAACAGTTTTAACCACTGTTCCTGCTAATTTTTCCACTGCCTTCTATTGTACTTACCCCTTTTCTTAGATCATATTCACGAACCAATTTTTGTCTTTGGATTTAAACATATGTTATTTTGATACTGTATTAGTTGAAACTACAAACTGATCAGTAAGGATATTTTTATGATACAAAAAAGAAAGATTTTTAGGGAGATGTATATAAAATGTTTTTAAATAATACATGAATTCATTACTGAATTCACTTTAATTTCTAATATGCCTTTACTATGTTGCATGTATTATTTTCAGAAACTATTAGTTTGAATTAAAGAGGAAGAAATATCCACTTATTTTCTCATATGTACTTAACTGACAAGACAGAAACAAAGTTGTTTATTTGTTCTAATTCATTTTGGAATTCATTTCCATTGACAATAATCAAGGAAGAGTATGATAACTAAAACATGTTTTTGAAAAATATGGCCTGTAAATGATGAGTTATGACAAAACGTTACGAATCTCAGACTCACATAATATTGAATTCATTGATTAACTGGCACATAGTAACTTGGAAAGCCCCTGTAACCTGTAGAATGGTCTGATGTGGAATTACTCAATGTGAAAAAAATAAACATTTTTGCGACCATAAATTGAGAAAAATAAACAAATATATCCAGAAGATGGTTTGACATAAATATTTGCTTGTTACCTATGAGATTTCTTTCCTAAAATTTGCTGGTGGCACTTATTTCATATGAATGATTGCTATTACATGTAGAATTCACTGTCTACGATCACTTAACTAGGGAAGTTTCTATCATTTTTTACTTATACTATATTCTAAGTATTCTCCAAAGAGTTATTGGCAGTGGAAATTGGCTACATTTTCTTACTTAAGATGAGTAATGCATCCATTTTCTTCTTTTACTATCATTTACTTCTAGTCTCCCTGAATTTCCCAAGAGCTACTCACCTTGAACACAGAGTATTTAAAGGCACTTTGCATTTTTACAAATTTTCTGCACCATAGTTAAACTCATTTTAAATATGAAAGAGAGATTTCTCTGATTTAATGAGTGAAAGACCAGTAATAGCAGCTCGCACTGGCTGTCTACAACTGTGTTCAGTAAAGCCAAATGCCACTAACTTATCAAGTGACCAGAGTTAGCATCACCCATAATCTGATCCATGTGAGAGCACGGGGCTACTGATGTGCTGTGGTACAAAGGGCACACCTGGGTAGTAATCCCGCCAAGAGAAGTTTCCCTTTGGCCCAAGCTCAAAGAAACTGTTACACAGATCTATACTGAAGAACATTTTTAATGCTGTACACCATATAAAAATTTCAAGGTAATGAAATTAAAAGGAAGTTTTCTAGTAGATTAAAAAAAACTTTATAGGCATGAGAACTAAATGATCTTTCATTAGGTGCTGGATTTCTGTTAATGTTACAAGGACCATGGAAAACATTACTGGGAAAATTTGAATAGGGACCATATATTAGATAACACTAACTTTATTATCAAAATTCTTGGGAGTAAAAAATATAGGTTCCACAGAGAGATGTCATCTTTCTTAGAAGAAATGTGCTGAATAATCAAGAGGGTAAGTGTTGTATCTTCCCTTAAATTTTCAGAAATATAGATAGATAAAGCTAGAGCTAGAGCTAAATAGAGCTAGAGCTAGACCTAGACCTAGATAGAGCTAGAGCTAGAGCTAGAGCTAGAGCTAGAGCTAGAGTTAGATAGAGATAGACATACAGATAGATCAATGTAGATATAGATATTGATATAGATATCTTTAGATGGAACAAATATTAAAATTAGTAAATAAAAGGAAATATGTCTATTAATGGCTTTTGTTCTCAGAACATTCCTAACTAAACTTTTTTTTTCAAAATAAAATGTTGGTGAATGAAAATAATATTATTTTTATGTTTCTGTATAAATGTTTCTTGAAAAAGGAAAGATGACAGAAATGTGGCTGAAAATTAGTTGGGCTTAAGTGTGGATCTAGTTGCTCAGCAGAACATCATAGTTGTCTTTTATCCTTCTATGCTTTCCATGACATTCGGTCCAACAATCCTGTCTCCTCTCCTTTTAAAATACTGGTCATCTGTTAAGCTTCTCCTTTTCCATGACTACCATATTCTCCAGTCATCACCATCACAGTCAACAGGCCCTACAGACGGATCATTTCCAAGCTCCCACCTCTGGGCTCCTATAACTTGTTCCGTAAATGACCAAACCATGATCACAGTGATATTCCACTAAAATTTGAAACTAAAACATGCTCCCTACTCCTGCTAAAAGCCATCTCACTTCTTTCTATCTCTCCAAGAAAATAACACACATATTTGACTACCATTATTCCTATCTTAGCTTCACACCTTTTCATCTAAGATTTTTTTCTCCTTATCTCTCTTTTGCTCAATGATTCTAAATTCCTTCCCACACAAAGTGTGAAAGTTGTTTTTTTTTTATTTTATTATTATTATTTTTAATTTATGTATTTCGTGCAGGGTCTCACTACATAGCTCAGACACTTAGTGATCTTGTTGCCAGCCTCCCCAGCACTGGGATTACAGGAGTGTGCCACCACGCCTGGACTCACGTATGAAAGTTTCTGCCTAGTTGGAAGACTTTTCTTTCCTGACTTCATAATGATCCTTTCTTGTCCTTCACATAGATAACTCAGTGGAGCTCTGTCATTTGGGAACCAATGAAGAATACAAAATATATGCTAATTATTAAAAACCAAACCACAAACTGATGGTCATCAGCAGAAAGTTGTCATCATCTCAGATTTGACAGAAAAGGTCAAGGTGAATAAGTACTGCAACAAAGTCCACTGGTGGAATCTGGGATACAGATGCTGCCTGCTAATGGAGAGGCCTCCAAGGACAGAGAAGGAAGACATGCCTTTCTTTTTTTATTGTTACTGAGGATCAACCTAGGATCTTGCTCTTGCCAAGCAGGTGCTTAAGCCCCTGAGCTATCTCCCCTGCTCAAGAAATACATCTTTTCCTTCTCCCTGTGTTAAGTCTTTAGCCAGAAAGAGTCTACACGAAAGCAACAGCCACAGGGATTTGGAATCCAGGCTGTGATTGTAGCCACTTTCTCGTAAGGGTGGGAAGAAAGAGACGGAGCACACAGTGAGCAAGACCTGCCCCACAGGTTGCTGTCCTTACAAGTGAGCAATAGAAATCCATTCAGAAACATCTTCTCGGCCAACACCATAGATTTTATGTTTAAATGATCATATCAAAATATCTGGTTATTGAAGAAAATTTTCTTCTGGTTGAACAGCTGAACTCATTTTAAATTTCAAGCTACTTTGCTGAAAAGGTATCTGGACATTAAGGAAACTCACATGCATTACAATATTCAAAAATGCAACTGGTTGCTTTGTCATGTGTTCCTTGAGTTGACAGATGCATAGTTGTATCTAACCCACATTTTTCCAATTTTTAAGTACGGTTAACATTAGAAAGTAAGACTCATTCAGTGGACATCATACATCATTTTTAATCCTGTTACCTTTATCCTAATACATTTTTGTCTTATAATTTATGAATACAAATCTCAGAAGAAGGTCGTGGTGATCCTGTCTATGCCATAGCCTTGAAGCTACTGGTCCACCCCAGAGAGGCACGGATCCATGAGCCAGCCTGTCAATGCTAGGCTCCATTCAGCATTTCCCGCTTGCTCACTTGCTCTACCCATCCAGACCTCCATCTCTCTGGTGTATCCCTCAGCTTGTCAGGCAAGCTTTTCAGAAGACATCTCAAATATCACACAGGAAAAAACACAAGGCAGAGAGCTGCACAAAGAGCAGCTGCACCAAGAGAAGTAATACTTCCACGAAATGGAAATATATTGGTTTATATTTTGGTAGCTTATAAGGTTATGCAGAATAGTCACAGATTCTACTTAGGGTTTCAATCCCCTGAGGGCCATTAAGTAAAGAAGGCAGACATTACAGGAGATGCCTTTAAAAGAGGAAATTAATGTACATTTTAAAAGTAATGGATCAGACATATAAATCATGGGAGGCATGTAGTACAAAATAGAGAATGAAATATTTATGCATTCCATTGAAGCTTAGCGTATATTCCAGAGGGAAAAGTTCAAGAGAGATGGGTCTTCTCCTTTGTTCTGAATCTATTTTTCCAATTGCTCTGACACAGCTGTGGCTTTACAGCCATTCTGAAGTTGATTAGATCAGAAAGAGGAGGCTTGCCTGCTCAGCATGACCAATGACAGAGGGAATGTCAGGTGCACAGTCTGAATGTGTACGCAGGTTGTCTTCTGTGTTGTGTGAGTTTCCAAGTAGTTCTCTGTATCTTAGTGCTGCTGCATTTGTATGTTGTCTACATCCTAAACAGAGCTTCACAGTGCGCAGTGCATATAATTTCATAAAAATGTGCCAGTTGAGGTTGAAAATGACTGTTGGATTTATGGAACAGAGATAGAATCACATTCACAGGAATGCTCAGCTGAAAGCAGAATCAGATCTGTGCTACCTTTGTTTTAGTTTGTTGTAGTAAAACAAAACATTTAATCTTAAGAAAATGAATTGCTACGTATTGAGAAATGCTTTTGACTTGCTCTGGGATGATTTAGTGTCTCTGATACATGTGGAGCAGGCGAGCTGAATGCTACATTCATCTTTGAAAGTCAGAGCAGCTGACAACTGGAAAATATAACAGGCTGTCCAGGTGTGTGTACCTGTAGTCTCAGTCCCGGGGAGGCAGAAGCAGGAGGACTATGGGCCTGAGGACGGCTGGAGCTGCACAGCAAGATCAGGTCTCAGAAAACCAAAATCAGGACAGCAATTATGGTGTGATAATATGGTAGCAACTTTCAATCTACTCTTCTCAAATGCCGGAAAAAGCGGATATGGGTTTCAGTTTCCATTGAACAGACATGACAGTGAAGGTTTCCAGAAACCTCTTTCTTAATCCTCTTGTTCCTACCCCCATGCCTCTCTTCAGGGCCATCTGTGCTTATATAGTTCTGATCTGAGGTACCCCCAGACACAAATCCATAGACCTGGTAGACTTTCAGGGCAAAATTTCGTCTCCTTGAACATGAAATCTCTTTGCAATCCCAGCACCTGGTAGGCTGAGTGAGGTGGACCATGGCAAGTTCGAAACTAGCCTGGGCTACAAAGTGAGCTCTAGGTCATCCTGAACTGCAGAGGGAGACTCTGTCTCAAAAAGATGAAAGAAAGGAAGAAAGGAAGGAAGGAAGGAAAGAAGGAAGGAAGGAAGGAAGGAAGGAAGGAAGGAGGGAAAGAAGGAAGGAAGGAAGGAAAGAAAGAAGGAAAGAAGGAAGGAAGGAAAGAAAGAAGGAAGGAAAGAAGGAAGGAAGGAAAGAAGGAAGGAA
>PVKA01029696.1:0-28054 GCA_004027165.1 Ctenomys sociabilis
ACCACCACCATGACCACCACCACCATGACCGCCACAATGACCACCACCAACACCACCACCACTGCTAGTCTCACCACCATCCACATCGCCACCTACCACCACCAAATTCAATTTCTTCATCATCCCCTGCCACTCCTCCTCGTTTTTCTCAGCCATCACGGCCAGTAGCAGCAGCCTTCAACACCATCATCCTATATAACTGACACCAAAAGACATTTTGAAGTCCCTTTTCCCCAGTAGAACAATTGTCACAGGCATGGCCAGTGCTCTCCAATTTCTTTGACCTGTGCTGCCCTGGGCATGGGTGTGGGGGTGTGGATGTAAAGTGCTTACTGTCCTGCCACAAAGGCTGAGGCCCTGAGCTGAGCCAGACCAAACCATTGTATCGCCCAAGCTGCGTTTGCCTCTGTCTCTGTGTGGTCAGTTCCTTTGCAGGGAAACTCACCTCAAGGGCCAGTCCTTTCAGGAAGTGCTTCACCCCCACCTGGGCTGAGAGGCTTTCCCCTCACCTAGGGTCTGCATTGTCTGCTTGAACTTAGCAACCTGGTGTTCAGATGTTGTAAGACCTGTCTGCCAGTCTGCTGGATGTTGGGCTCCTTGAGGGCAGGGCTGAGGCCTCCTTGCTTTTCATCCTTGGCCCAGGGCCTGGCTCCACGGAGGAGCTCAAGAAGTACTTGCTAAATAAAAGCATGCATTTTAAATAAATGTGCATGAAACGTTGCAAATCATGAATCCCAAAGCTTTGGGCAAGGAGGAAGAGGGGAAATGCTCTGTATTAGTGGGGGTGGAACCAAAGAGAGAATAGGAAGCAGATGGGGCAGGGGGCTCAGTGACTTCCTTGAGAGGGATCTCCACTCAGGGTCCCCCCATCAGCCAGGGAATAGGATCTCAGACTGTATGCTGTGAGGCTGGGGTATTGGAGGGAAATGGGGTCACAGCTCAGCTTCCCATCAGCCTGAGTCTCTCCTCTGGGACCCCTGACCCAGGGGAGGTAGAGGAAGAGGCAGACCAGCCCCCCCCCCTTGCAACTTCATGCACTGTGGCTTCCACTCAACCCCTTTAAAAGACAGCCCAAGCGGTTTCCCTTTGCTTGTTGAAACTGTTCAGTTTTCGGACAGGACAGGGGAGGGGGGCGGGGGGAGGTCACACCTGTTGTGGAACTTGAGAGAAGGCTTATTTATAAATGTTCAGGGCTCGGGATTCTTGCAGAGCTGATGTCCGGAGGGGAAGGTCACCAAAATGCTTGTTTATAAAAGCAACAGCAACTGGGAACACCATAAACGGGCTAAACGATGAAATTAACAAGCCATCTGAGGCGGGGCATGGCGGGGCACGGCTGGGCCTCTGCTGGCCAGGGCACTGCCACTGGGCAGAGCCCCAGGCCTGCCTCTAAGCCAGGTCTCTGCCTGCCCTTGCTGCCCTGCCTGCCCCCCGTCCCAGCCCCAGCCCCAGCCCCAGTCCTCTGTCACCTCCGCCCATCACCCGTCCTCGCCCCGTCCACACTCAGAGACACATGCATGGTTCATGGGTTAGCTCCCTCCAGGCACAGCCATAGTTCTGCCAAACCAGCAGGAGCTGTTTCCTCATCACTTCCAAGCTGGGCCATTTCTGTGCCCCTAACACCCCCCATAGCACTAGATCAGGAGTAAGGAGTTTGAGTTTGGTTTGGTTTGGCTTGGCTGAACTTAGCTTGCTTTTGGTTTGTGCTCTTGGATGCCCATCTCCAGCTTCTGGCCTGCCCCAGGGTGGGCCTGGTGACCCCTTTGGAAGTGGCAGAGGCAGGAGGGTTTGTTTTGGGGGGTGTGTGTGTGTGTGTGTGTGTGTGTGTGTGTGTGTGTGTTTGAGACAGGGTCTCATATACTGTTCAATCAGATTGGCCTTGAGCGCACTTTGCAGCCTATGCTAGTCTCAAACTTGCAAAGATCCTCCTGCTTCAGCCTCTGAAGTGCTGGGATTATGGGCTTGCACCACCATGCCTGGCCAAGGCGGGACTTTTCTGTGTGCTCATCCCCTCCCAGGACTGTTTGTCCAATTCCCAGTTTCAGGAAAGCTGTGTTCTCCTTGGGTGACTGATTGCTGAACAGGTGGCTTTGGGGTAGAGAGTGTCAAGTGAACAGTGGGGAGAAGCGGCCCTTTTACGGCTCACTTTCGCTGCCTGCCCCACCCGGCCGGCTGCTGACAGCTCCCAGGCTGCCCCTGGTGAGGGCTTGTGGCAGGCTGCCCACCCGAGACCCCTCTTGGCCCTGGAAGCTCAGCACCAGGGCAAGCTGCACACCTCCAAGGGACTATAGGGGGACAGCTGAGAGGAAACGAAGCCCTATCGTCCTGCACATACAGGCGTGCAGGCACAACCACACAAGTCCCATGCACATGGGACAGTCACATGAGGATGGCACTTGGGCTCCTGGATGCGAAAGGATCCCATCTTCTAATTCAGCAAGTGTTGATCAAACTCCCTGCGTCTGAGCAGAGGCGCAGATGCACAGGGCCCCAGACCACTGTTCCTCCTGCCTCCCTGGCACATGGCCTGTCGGCCAATGGCTACACCCCTGTCTCTCTCTCCCTTGTCTCCCTTGCTTGCTTCGGCTCTCTCGGCCCTGCCTCTATCCCAGATCACCCACCCCAACACATGGCCTCCCTGCCCTGGCTGTCCGTCCTCCCTCGTCAGTGTCATCATCAGATCTATTTTCTCCCTCAGCCTCACCACTCCCGAGCTTCTGAGAGGAGCTGGCTTCCCCCCGGCCCCCTAGCTCTGGGCCCCGTGAGTGGCACTGGCTGGTCTCTGGATCACCGGTGCCCTGCACCCCGTCACCTGCCTGCGGACACAGACTGGCCTGGCTCAGTGGCGAGCAGCAGGGCACAGCCCCTTGCTCCTCTTTGGCACCAGAGCCCGAGAGGCCTCAGGTCTGAGCTTTGAGTGACCTGGCACAGAGGGGACCACAGCAGTGTGACCAGGGCTGTGGAGAGGGTACTGCCAAAGGTTGGTTTCTGGAATTCACTACCCCAGATTCCATGGCACCCTCAAAATCTGCTTAAAATACTGAGCTCTGGTTCTGCATTCAAGGAGAGGACAGCTGGGTCGGGGGCAGAGGCTACTGGGAGGGAAGGATCCACAGGTACCAGGGGAAGTGAGTTGGAGTGCCCAGGCCAGAGAAGACCTCCATCCTCTGCCTTTCCTAGGGGGATCCCGCCCCCCAGGGCCTCTCTCACTAGCCCCCACCCAATGTATAGCAAGACAGGTGTTGTGGCTTAGGGATTTTGTGATGGGTACAATACAATACAGGACACATTTTATAGGATCATTTAATAATTACAAATCGTAATAATTAAGAATCATACAAGAGTGGACACTGAAGACCACATGCTAAAGATCAACAGAGGACCTGGACCCTAACATTCTGTTTGACCCCAGTTGAAGACTGGGAGCTCATAATAATGCCTCTTTTGTACAAGTCCAACTGGAAGCCTAGAACCCACAGTGTCTCATGTAGGACTGCTTCACGGATCTGCGCTGGGAAAGCCCAAAGGTCAGTGACTGAATCTAGAAAGTCCACACCAGTGGGGTGAAGGCTCTGTGCTTGCAGGCTGGGACATCTGCACAGGAGCCAGTAAGCAATGCTCAAGCTAAGAGCCAGAGGGGCCGGGGAGGTATCTCAGAGGCAAGAGCACTTACCTGGCAAGCACACCATCCTAAGTTTGATTCCCAGCCCCACATGCTGTGCCAGCCTCAGAACTGGGCATAATGGCACATGCCTGTAATCCCAGCACTCGGACAGTTGAGACAGGAGGATCTCTGTGAGTTTGAGACCGGCCTCCAGGCTACCAAAGTGAGCACAGGGCCACCCCGGACTGTATAGTGAGCTCCTGTCTCAAAAAAGAATGATAAGAACCAGAGCTCCCCGCAAAAGCACTGTAGCCATCATCAGCAACAATGAGGTTCCGAGCTCCTCCGGTGACGAGGAAAGCTGAGTTCTCGTCAGGAAAACCAACAGGATAAGCTTCTCCAGGAGGCTGAGCAGAGCACCCGTCTTCCGCTCTGAGCCAGGAAGCTCAAGGTGAGGACCAACTCTTCCCCAGAGGAACCACAGCCATTCTCTGTGACGACGAGGTCCAGAGCTCCTCCTCCTCCGACGAGAACAGCCAAGCTCACCAGGAAAGCCAGCAGGACAAGGTCCTCCAGCAGACTAGCCCCAGAGAACCAGCAGCTTCCAGCAGCTCCAATAGCTTCTCTGACAGCCTCCCGACAGCTTCTCGGTTCTGCCTCCTATGCTGCTGGCAACGATCCTCAGGTGGGCCTTCCACATCCAGCGCCGTGCTAGATCAGCTCAGCTGGGTGTAACACGCTGGCCCCGAGTTAGCAACCCACTATAACAGGGAAGGTCCATTCCAGTGGCCAAATGGGGACAGGACCCTGGAATGGGTGGGGCAGGCAGGGCCAGTGACAGGAGAGCTGTCCCTAAGGCAGGTCCAGGGGACAATTTCCACATGAACCGCTTGTGCCGAACTCTTCCTTTCTACCTGGAAGTCACTCAGTCATCACTCACTGGGTTAATATTTACGGAACACCTAGATACCAGCACCATCGGAGACCCCAAAACCCACAGCCTGGAGCAAGGAACGACAATAAACAAGAAGATGCACATTTCTTTTCCAGTTGTTAATAGTGTTTGAGGCTGTGGGGAGAGACAGGGGCCTCCTGGGACACGGCAGGATGTTTGTCTGAGAAAGGGACACTTGTGCCTTTAAGACCCTCTTGATCCTGGGAGCACCTCCCCTCCCAGTAGGAAACTGGAGCCCCCACCTCAGACAGTGAGCAGACAAATGACCAATGCATAGCTACAGAAGGCAGGAGCCACATAACCTGCCAGAGACCTACCTGTCCCCAGCACCCCAAAACTCACCTCTGTGTGAGACTGACTCCTTCATGGTTAGAATAACCTAGAGGCAGGTTCTAGTAAAATAAGATCCTTATTTATTTATTAATTTATTTATTTTACTTTTTTTTTTTTTTTTTTTTTTGAGACAGGGTTGCAACAAAAAATCGGAGGTATCACCTTGAACTTGCAGCAACCCTCCTGCCTCAGCCTCCCAAGTGCTGGCATTACGGGTGTGTGCTACCGCACCCAGCAGTAAAATAAGATTTTTAAAGATGAGAAAGCTGAGGTCAGAGAAGGTAAATGGCTTGTTGACTGGCGCTCTGTTGAGGCAGGACCAGGGTGTGTATGCCATTCGCCAACCCTGTACCCAAGATCCCAGCTTCTCCTTCTGCCTGGGATCTTTCTCTGATCTCAAACAAAGGTAGGAGCAGCCTGTACCCAAGGTGTAGGGGAGGAGGTACTAAAGAAGGTTTTGCCTTCCTTTCTAGGGTGTCTGTCTCCAGAGGGAGTCTTTCATACCCTAGAGTGCACGGTCCCCAAATGCTCCGGCTGGCCGTGCCTCCAGGGCCCAACCCAGCCTGGATCCCCACCCTGCAGGCCCCAGCCTGGCCCTCAGCTGCCACTGTCTCCTCCAGACTCCATCAGCATTTGTGCGGTGCAATTACCCTTCAGCTCCCCTGCCCGGGGCTGTCGCGGAGGTCCCTGTCCCCGGTGATTTGGGGGAAGGGGGTTATTACAAAGCACAAAACCTTAAATTAAGAATGAATAAGAGAAGCGTCGCATGCCACTTCTGAAAGGCTGCCAGCCCAGGCTAGGGTGGGTGGCGGGTGAATTATCCTCTGCCTTGTCGACAGAGGAACTGATGAATGAGAGGATGGGGTGAAGACGGAAGTTTTGGCTGGCATCTGTCTTGGCATGGGCCTGGCATGTGCCCAGCGTCTTGGATAGCAAGGCCCTAAGAACCCCCTTGTGGCCTCAGGTCTGCAAAAGGCACAAGTGGGACTTGATGGACTCAGCTGGGGACATGGACATGGAAGAGGAGCTAGGAGTGAAAGAGAGAGAAGGGCAGTGGGCCTGGTTGTGCCAGGGTCCTGGGGTAGCAGCACATAGCCAGTGGCACGTAAAGGGCATGAAATGGTGTGGACAGGGTTAAGGGAGGGGTAGCCTGGGGAGGACGGCGGAGGCCTCCCTCCCATGAGCCTCCTTGGTAGCCACAAGCAGATCTGGGATTTGGCCCGAGGAGTGTCGGAGGAGGAGTGTGCAACACGTTTGAACTCCTGGTTTTGTTTCTTGTTTTCTTTTGCAGCGCAGGGGATTGTGCAGTGCAGGTGGGCGTCACCGTGGAGCTTCACCCCAGCCTCGCTCTTGTGAGCGGCAAGTCCTTTCTCGCTCACTCACCGGCCACAGCAGACTACAGACTGGGGTGACAGGGAGCCCTGTGGATGCCCCTGGAGAGACGGTGGGCCATGGGGATGAGGGAGCAGACAGAGGTGATTTGGAGAGTTTAATCTGCCACCACGATGACGACACGACGGTGGGGTGGAAGAAGGGGTAGGATAGGGACAGAAGCAAGATCTGGGCCACGGGCAGGGGCAGGCAGGGGGATGCTGGAGCTGCTTGCCTCGAGGGGGAAATGGGGGTAGATTTGGGGTGGAGGGTGAATGGCTCAAGCTGGACATAAGTGGTGTATTCCCTGAGCCTCCCTTTCCCACATCAGGGCCTGGGACAGAGCTGTGGGGGGCCGGGGATCCTGCTCCCCAGCTGTGTCGTGGGCCTCTGCTTTGCCGGCCACGAGCTTCCCTTCCTTCAAGTGCAGAGCCTGTGTCTAAAAGGAGAGCACCCCTGTGAGGCACGAGGCTTAACTGCGCGGGTGCAGCATGAGCTCCTCCCAAACCGCTCTGAGACCCTGAACAGGCTTGAAGCCTCGCTGGGCCTCGTTTCCCAGTTTGGGTCTGCAATCCCAGGCTGGCTCCAAAGGGGCCTCCTGTCCCTGATGCCCACGGAAAGGGACAGAGCCCAGGAGCCAAGACCTTGGCCATGCTTCAGAATGGGGGCATCTCATCCTAGGCTTGAGGGTCATGAGAAGGTCAGGTCTGGCCTGTCACTCTCGCTGAGCAGCAAGGTGCCACCCCCATCATTGGCAGAGCCTGGGGCTAAAGGTGGGAGGCCCGAGGCCTTGTTCCTTCCAAATGCCACCCCTCTCTGCAGTCTCCCTCCAGGCCCCGCAGGCCTGGTGAGCAGGCCTGGTGAGTGGCTGGGGGTCAGGCCTGGGTCCCAGGCCCCAGGATTCTTTGCGGTTCTGGCTTCCTCCCTCCTTGCACATGTCTCTCAGGCTTGCATCTCGGCTGGCCGGGGCTGCAAGTAGCAGCAGCTTCAAGGTCAGCGGAGATGAGATCACAGGCAGGAGAAAGATGGGATGGAGACACCCACCGACCCTCAGGGACAAGGTACAGAGAGGGGCCTTCCAAAGCCCAGGACCTAGGGCTGCAGGAGACGGGGGAGAGGATAGAACAGGCCCCTTCCCCCAGCCGGGAGCCCTGGGCTGCCGCTCGTATATCTGTCCCTGGATAATGTATATTCAGCTTATGGAAAATATTCATAATGCTCCCTACACCAAACTGGCCCCCTTCCATAGTGCGTGATCTAAAATTAAATCCATTTCAAATATACAGTAGATCGAGTCAAGCTAATATAAATGAAACATGATTAATAGACAGAATGCTGTCCTCCTCAGCAGGCAGGAGGGTGCAGGGCTGGGGCCACCTTACCTCTCCCTCCTCATAGCCCCTCAGAGCCCCCAAGGCCTCCAAGCCTTGTCTTCCTCCCAAACTCCCCTCCCTCCAGGCCTGAAGTACGAACCAAGCCTGGAATTTGTCTTAACTGTGAAGGACAAGCGGCAGCCACCAGAGCGGGGCAGCTGAGTGGGCAAACTCTGGGCTCTGGGCCAAGCCCACTGCCTCTCTGGGCCTCAGTTTGTTGGCCTGTGCTATGGGCACTAACCAGCTCCTGCAGGGCGCTGAGAGTGCTGGAGTCAGGAGCGCAGGTGACACACCTGGTGAGGACGGCGGCAGTGCCGTGTTTGCTCCTGGAGGACGCCTCCCTCGCCCTCTTCCTGGCCCCAGTGGGAGTGGGGCTCTGTCCCCCCACCGGCCCCAATCAGCCACAGAACAAGGGCCAGCCAGAATTCCTGCCATTGCAGGGATATGCTTGGTGAGTTATTTTTAGTGCCTTGGCAAGTGACTCTGTTACTGACCAAATGTTCCCACATTGGGGACAGACTCTGCTAAGAGGGCACTTGTGGGCTGGATGCGAGGTGGGAGGGGTGTCTGCGGCTGCTCGAGGGGCTCCACGCACGTCCTTTCTGCACACACATCCAAACCCAAGCCAGTGGCCACTGAGGGTTAGGGAATGACAGGCCTTGGGAAGGCCAGGGAAGCCGACGCCTGGCCTCTCCCACCTTCCTGGCTAGGTGCTGGATAGCCTTGCCCGTAGGAAGCTTTTGGGCATGGAACAAGAGGCAGAATCATCCTTGGATAGTTGTCCAGATTGACTTCTTCAGGAAAGACCCAGGCTTTCACGGCCTAGCAAGGGTATTTGCGCATGCGCACTGGCGCACACCCGTCTCTGCATTACCCTGGAGGCAATATCTTGCTCCAGGGATGAGTACCCCTCAGCCCTGCGTGGGTCCCTCTGGCTCAGGTTTTTGGCTCTTCCAACTACCCTCTCTAATATCTACACAGCACCCAACATCCTTGACCTTCCCCAGCCTTGCACCTTTTGTTCAAGTCTGTGCCAGTTCCATCCGTCCATCTGTCCATCCACTCACCCCTTTGCCGCTTCTCTCTCTCTCTCCCCCAAGGGTTGGAAGGAGAGCCTCATGGGGGAGCCAGTTCGGGTGGCTTTTTCCTCGTCATTGGCCATTTGCTGCCTGCTTCGCCAGGCGTGTTTGGAGCATGTTTGCATAAAGTGGATGCAGGCTGCAATTCCGTGATGAATTCTATGAATACTAATCTGCTACTACCCTTGACCTTGGGGTCACTGAAAGATCAAAACCAAACCATTTAATATTTTCCTTTTGCAGATCAATAGAAGCATAAATTCCCCCTCAATGACAAGTATAATTTCAAACAGATCTATAGAAGGCGCACATGCATTTCAGCAGGGGACACTCAACTGCTTGCCTCGCCTTTTGGGGAGCAGACGAGGAGTTTCTTGCCTTTTCTCCCATTGAATTTCGTTTTGCCTTTTTTTTATGGCTCTGAAATGCTATTTTCAGCAGCTGCTGTCATATAAATATCTCTTGTTTTTCTTCTCCTCTTCCCTCCTGGTGAAAAGGGCAGGGGACCTATTGAAAATTCCGCTTTATCTCTTTCAGTCGGGTTCAAGTACAGGTCGAATAATCGATCCCTCCTCCTTTTCTTTTTTTGAGTTTCCTGTCGTTCTTTTGGCCAGATCAGCAGCGGAGAGAAATCAGGAGGACAGCTGGCTTTCTCTAGATCTCTGAGCGGCTCTATCACTGTTTGTGTGCGTGTTTGTGCATGCTGGTGTGTGATCTGCAAGTGTGTGTGTGTGTGTGTGTGTGTGTGTACCTTTGTGCACCTGGCAGTCAGTGCTCCTTCCATTCAAACTCTTGCTCAGAACTTGAAGAAGAAGGAAACAAAAAAATCATCAAAGAGAAAAAGGCTGAAGGTGGGCACTGTGACTTCAGGCAGGGCTCCAGGCAGAGCTGGGCAGGGCTGGGCACAGTTCCTAGTGGGACCTGCTGTCCTTCCAAGGACCACAGTGCAGATCTGCTCCACGGTACCTTCCCATAGTGGAGGTCGTTTTTTACATACAACTCCAAAAGGTGAAAAAACATGCAAAAAGGGGAGCGGGGGTGGGGGGGGATCCAACAACAGGAGGCAGAGGGGGGAAAAGCAAAAGAAAAGAGGAAGAGAATTAAACCATTAATCTGCCTGGATTTTCCACTTCACAGCGTAATCAGCTTGGAAGTGACTGAAATAAAGTGGAATGTACGAGCGTCGCCACTTCCTCCCTCCCAGTCCGCATTTCTTATTTACAGAACAACCAAAAGCCCAGAGGCATCCTCCTTGGCCCACACAAAGGCCCCCCAATGTCAGCTCCAGGAAGGACAAGGACCCCAGCCCTCAGCCTCAGCTGGCCACTGCCTTGACACTCATGTGGCATCCGCCCTGAGCGGGAGGTGTAAAGCCAAGATGATTTAATTTATAGAAAGGACAAGGATGTCGTGTAGCAGATTTAATCATCGGAGAGTTTAAAAAAAAAAAATAAAGACCAGGCTAATGTCGTAATTTACATTTCAGGATAATAAAGAGAGAAAGACAGAAAAGGAAGGGGCCTGTAGCCTATGAGAGGGGGTGAGAAGGAGAGGCCGGCCAGGGGGCCATGGGAGCCCGATAGATTTGCCTGAAACACCAATAAATTTAAAAACAAACCCAGAAAGCTAAAGACAGCCCCTGGAAAGTGCTGGGAAAATGCACCATCGATTTTAGACTTGATCTGCATTTTGTATTTTAATAATGCTCTCCCTCTCTCTCTCTCTCTCTCTCTCTCTCTCTCTCTCTCTCTCTCTCCCCCTTCTCCCTCTCTCCCTCTCTCTTTTGCAAAATATAAAAGCTGATCTGATAAATATTAATTTGAACCATCATAATGTATTTGAAAATTCCAGCTAAAATGTCACCACATGGAACATTAATGTAATATTTCAAGGCCCTGAGAGCAATACTCATATTGATTGCATTTATTTCACTCTAGGGAGGAGAGATAATTCTTCAATGTGGGACACATCTGGGAGCCAAGGAGGCAGAGGCTGAGGGGAGAAATGCGAAATTATATATGGTCATAAAAAATACAAAACAGAAAATCCTCCCCAAAACTCTCTCCTTACTGGTGGCATCCCACACCCAAACTTCCCATTTCCATTCCCAGGCAGTGGGAAGGTTGGCTACACCCTCCTGCCCCCCTCCATGTCCCCTCCCCCGTGTGTGCCCAGGGGTGAAGGTGGGACTCAGCTGCCGCCCTGCCTAGGGGCTCACGCCCTCTTTGAGGCCTAGCTGGGCTGGACAGGCAGGCAGGTAGGCAGACAGGCAGACAGACAGGCAGACAGGCAGGCAGACAGACAGACAGACAGACAGACATAGACATTTGGCCCAGCTGCTGCATGAAAGTTTGTGAATAGTCAAGAGCTATGGAGTCCAGGAAGAGGAAGAAAGACAGGAAGAGAAAGGAAGGAAGGGAAGAGGAGAGGAGCCAGGGCAGAGGAAAAAAGGAAAGAAGGAAGGAAGAGAAGAAAGACAGCAAGAGCCTAAGACTGGAGGAAAAGAGAAGTACCAGAAGAAGCAAGAAGGGAGGACAGGGCAAAGGAGAGAGCCAGAGAGAGGGGACAGAGGCATCAGGGAGAGGAGGAGGAGCGAGCCGAGGGAGCTGGGAAGGCGGAGGCGGGGTGCAGGCGCGGGCCGTCTGCAGGCCCGGCTCCTCTCACTGTCATTAAGGATATTGATGTGCTCAGGCGTCAACGAGTCTTTGTACAAGTCAAAGAAACCCGATGCTGGGGGTGACCCTGAGCCCACGCCTCCTGGGTCCCCCACCTGCCCGGGAGCACAGCGCTGGGAGGTGGGCGGCCACGGCTGTCTAGGGTGAGACGTGCAGCTTCCACCATGCCAAGTCCCCAGCCCCACGCCCTTGTAAGAGCGGCAGTCGAGGACGTGTGTGCGTGATAGAAGCGATCGTTTGGAGCGCTGGTCCGTGGCTCCTGCTCCGGCCCAGTACCTGCACCGAGAGTGTGGCGAGGCAGGAACCCCCTCCGCAGGCCTCAACCCACATCCGGGCCTCCTCAAGACATCCTCCCTGCTTCTTAGGGTATGACCTTTTCAGCGCCCCCAGGAGATTGGAGGGTGAGACCCCAAGACTGATCAAGATCGGGCTCATCCTCGTCTTTCAGGCGGCTACAAATGTCACCTTCTCCCAGCACAGACCCTGACCATTATTTCACACAGAGCACTGTTACCCAGGATTGTCTTAATTAGCTGTGTAGATGCTTTTGTAAAATTTGTCTTTCTCTCCACTTGGGGATTAAGTTTTGAAAACATAGGAACCATACAGATCTGGTTCGCCCCACGTCGCCTGCGTCTTTCCCCCTGGTCAATGCTCCCTACGTGGTGGTAGATGGACGGATGGACGGATGGACGGACGGGAGGATGGACGGGCACACGGACGCAGAGACGCACGGACGGCGGCTCGGGCCTCTGCCCTAGCACTGAACCAGCTCCCCCGCCCCGCGTGAGACCCCTCCGGGGCGCTGTGACCCAGCATCGCCCCCACCGGGAAGGCGCCCCGCCCCCGCCCCCGCCCCCGCCCGAGGCTGAGTCCCCCGCCTGCTCCCGGGAGCCGTCACTCGCGGAGCTGCCACAATATTGTGAAGGCTCCGCGCTCCCGCTCCGCGGCGCAGCCCGCAGCCGCGCGGGGGCTGCGAGGGAGGCGGCGGGCGCGGCGATGAATAATGCATGACCAAGGCGCCCCCTACCGGCGGCCTCTGGCGGCGCGCCCCGGGACCCGGCCGCGCCCGGCCCTGCGGTGCTGCCGCTGCCGCCAGATCCCGTCGCCGCCCTTGTCGTCCTCCTCCCCCTCCTTCCCCGCCCTCCTCCTCCTCGCCGCCTCGCTGGGCCTGGGGTCGGGATGGGGCGTCCACCCCTCTGCAGCCACCTCGGTACTTGGACTGGGTCGGGATGGGTGGGAACCAGGCAGCTCCGGGAAGATCGGACTCATTTCTGTACAGGCGTGCAAGCAATTGCACAAGCGCTTTCAAGTTTCTGGTGAACATTTATTACATCCAGATAGTGTTACTGAAATTAAGAGGCAACACAATACAGAAAAGCCACTGTCTATCTACACTGCCATTGAGAAGGGGGGTGCTGGGAGCGTCTTCCCTGGCCTCTTTTGGAGTTCACCTGCCACCTCCCCCTGAAGATGCCAGCAGGGTCCCGCCAGCCGCTGCCTCCGAATGAGGAGGAACAGAGGTCCCAGGCAACTTGCCTGCAGAACCCAGTCATCAGGCCCCCGGAGCTGGGGCATCCTCTAGTTGCTCCTCTCTGAGAATAAATCTAGTGACACCCATTCTCCAGAGCATTCTGGCCTAATAAAGTCAGAAGGAAGGAGTGACATCTCAGAGGTTAGGCACCCAGAAGCATCTCTAGGCCACTGAGGTCTCTAGTCCCAGCAACTCCACAAACTAGGGAACTGTGAGAAGAACATGCAGACAGACAAGGGTACACAGAGGTTCAGTCATGGGCCCACGGTCACATGGCTTAGCGTTGAGCCAAGGTGGATGCCCTCTGAGCAGGGCTGGGATAAGCCAAGATAGATAGAGGAGGGAGGAGGACTCTGTCCTTCCACCCAGACCTCCCTGGGTCCAGGACACCTCCCCAGGGGCTCAGCACTCAGTGTGGTCAATTGCGAGAGAGTCACTCCATCACGGTCCCCAAGTATTTCCTGAATAGTTTGGCCTCTTCAGGAAACAGCCTCCTGGGTCATGAAACCTGATAACCATTTAGCTACCTCTGCCCTGGAATCTTGCTCCTTTGACCCAGGTTGGATCCCAGTGTCTCACCATCTAGAGCATCTGATCCCTCGGAGCCTTGGTTTATTCATCTGCAAGCCCAAAATGTAGAGTCTCTCCATTTCTGGGGCTGCCTGGGCACGGACAAAGGAAGACGGTGGCCGGGGGCAGAACAAAAGACAGGACAGTGGGTGGACGCCTGCGCTGGTGCCCTACCCTGCCAGGCCATCTTTGCAGCCGGACTTGATCAAGAATAAGTAGCAAGAGTCCAGGGTGCGAGGTGGCTGGGTCTGAGCCTTGAGGAGCCCAGAGACAGACTCTGTTTAGCCTGGAGGTTAAGAGGGCTTCCTGCAGGAGGAGACACTTCCTAGCAGAACTGTGAGCCTAGAGCTCAGCTCTCCATACAGGGGCCTGGAGGAGCCCTCCCTGTGCTGTCCCTAGGGCACCCTGCAGCACCTGACATATGATTGCTGGGCCTGGAGCCTCTCCCATCATCCTGAGGGGCTTTCTTTGGGGTGGAGGGGAGTATCCTCTAGACCCAGGCCATCTCAGGTCCTTGGACTCAAGAGTATCCATTCAGGGACTTGAACTGCTATATTTTTAAAAAGCAACCTGTGGGCCAGGGAGATGGCTCAGTGGAATAAGCACTACCCTGGCAAGTGCAAGGGCCTTAGTTTAATCCCCAGTTCCATCAAAATAAAAAGCAACCTTCCAGCCACCATGCCTCTAATCCCAGCACTCAGGAGGCTGATACAGGAGGATCACCACAAGTTCGAGGCTAGCTTCAACTATATAACAAGACCTTGACTCAAAAAGAAAGGTAGCCAGTGACACTTCTAGTGGCCAGTGACTCTGGATCTTACCTCTGGGCCAAGGGAAGGGTTAATGGAAATCACCACAGAGACTCCTCATGGCTGCAAGCTCTGATGGCTGCCCTTGTCACCCTGGGCATCCCCACTTAGTCCCTGGAACCTGGAGAGCTGGGGCCAGCCACACAGAGAGGGTGGGGAAGGGGAGAGAGCAGGGGTGGGGCTCTGGAAGCCGCACTCTTTGGAGGCCTACCACCTCTGTTCCCAGAGCCTGAGGCTCCCCTAGAGCCATGTCTGTGACCTCCCCTTCATTCATATGCACAGATCAAATTTTGGAAATGCAATTAATTGCCTATTGTCATGTCTGCCTTAATTATTATAATGTTTTTGTGCACTTTGTACAACTGAATAAACAATTGGGGTGACAATATCATGCCAGGTACCAGAGCTCAGGAGAAGCTGGGCTCTGATGCCAGCCTTGGGAAGCAGCCCCTCCAGCTGGCATTCACACGGCACCCATTCATTCTTTTTTCCCTCACCTGTGTGTTCATTCATTCACTTGTCCTTTGGGCCTGTTCCTGACTCATTCACTCAGTCCCTCATTCATCCAGGTATGCATTTGCTCATTCATTCATTCATTCATTCACTTACCCAGGGAATACTTATTAGCATACCAATGTGACAGACTCCAGGACAGGTGCCAGGAATCAACAGTAAACAAAACAACCAGGTCCCTGCCTTGGAAGACATGACAGTCTAGTGAAGGAGATGCAACAAAACATGCTTGGTAGCTACAAATGGCTATAGGACAGTTGGGGAGGACTTCATAGAGGAGGTAACATTAGTAGTACTCCCTGATTTATCCATTCATCTAGTGAAACCCACTCCTCCATTCAAGCAGAGGTGGCTGTGTCCCTGGAAAGGGCGGGACATGGAAGGCCCAGTCTGCAGAGCTGAGACCTGAGGGCAGAGATTCCAGTCAGCTGATGGTCTCAGGGGAATGAGAATCCTTTCCAATCTGGAGGATGAGGGGTAAGGGGAGATTAGAGGAGGTGTGAGTGATGGGAGTAACCAGGGGACAGACTCCGAAGGGACCAACAAGTCCCTATACCCTCACGGGACACAGTGGCCATGGGAGAAGGAAGAGGTCCTGTGATTGAGGCTTCCTGGATCCCAGACCCAGGTGACACTAAATCTTGCTTGCAGCCAGAGCTGATGTTTACTGACATGTGCAGGGACCAAGGTAATAAACGAGCCAACTCAGGTACTCCAGGAAGGAGGCAGAAGGGGCCCAGGGCCCCAGGGCTGGCTGAGGTCATCAGGGCTAGCATCCCAGGTGCGCAGCAGCTTTGCAGAACAAGCCAGCTCCGGGAAGAAAAATCCAAAGCCAATTGCGCCCGGTGTACGTCAAGCCCCTCCTCCCCGCAAGCGCTTGCCATTCGTTATCCCATTAATAATTACAGTAGTTAGAGCAGCCGCCACCTAATAACTAACACTTATTTTATGCCAGCTCCTTCTTGCTCTGTGTTCTTAGCCACACTAATTCCTGTCATCGTCACAACAGCCTGCACCACTCAGCTGGAGGGGATTAGTATTGTCCCCATTTGACAGAGAAAGACGTGAAGGTTGAGCAGCCAAGCAGCTCCTCCAGGGACTTTGAGGCTGAACCAGATATGAGCTTAGACCACCTTCCCAATTCTGCTGTCCACTCAGGCTTCATCATACCCTGTTACTCATCAAAAGCTAGGCTGGTGGGGCCAGGCATGGTGGGGCCAGGCAGGCCAGAATCCCAGCAGCCTGGGAGGCTGAGCTGGGAAGATCCCAAGTTTGAGTCCAAGTTGGCCAATTTAGAGAACCTTGCATCAAAAAAAAAAAAAAAAAAAAAAAAAAAAAAAAAAAAACAGAGGCTGGGGATATAGATCAATGCAAAGGCCATAGATTCACTCCTTAGTACCAGGAAAGAGAAAAACAGAGATAAGAGACAGAGACGGAGAGAGAGAGAGAGAGAGAAAGAGAAAGAGAGAGACAGACAGACAGAGACAGAGACAGAAAGACAGAGAGACAGAATGGCTGTTCCAAAAGGAGAGGACTCATAGGGTTCCTGAGGCAGGCAGGCCCAGCCCCCTTGAGGCAGAACCCAGCCCACTTCTAGCCCAGCGCAGCAGAGTCCTGGCCATCCTGGGCCAGCCCTGGATGGACTATCCTTGGTCCTCCCCTGCCATCACTGCCCTTTTACAGATGGGGGAAACTGAGGTATCCAGAGACCAGGCCACTGGCTGTCCCCAGGGGAAGGTGCCTGTAGCACCCTGGTGTGGCCCTGGCCCAGTTTGCTCCCTTCAGGCAGCCTCAGCCTGCTGCATTCTCTTTCTGCTGGCGGAGGCTGGTGTTTTATGAACCCAGAACCGCAGCAAGATTCTCCTATTAATTTATTGGTATTGCTAATTAAACATCATATTCACAAATGTAAATTTCCTAATGGCCTCCCTTCCATTTCCGAAGTTCCCTGAAAGTGCCTCCTCGCCACGGTTGTCAATTACATCTCACTGGGTGCGTGGGCTGTGGCTGGCACAGGGGCGCCAGAGCATGGCTGAGGGAAGGCGGGGCTCCACCTGGGGTTCCTTTTGACCTCTGGGCAACCAGAGACCCAGGGGTCTCAGGCAGGAGACGGGCGCCACTGGCCTGGCTCTGGCCGCCTGAACAGCTGCAGGAGGCCCGGACCAGCATGGGACGGGCTGGCAGAGAGAAGCCAAGGAAGACCCACACGTGGGTGCGAGGGATCCGTGTGGCTTTGGAGATACCCCGGTCCCACCCTTCAGTTGACAGATGGAGAAGCCAAAGCACAGGGAGGAAGAGCCTTCCCCGGTGCTACAGTCAGCCGTGAGCTGTGCCAGGACTTTCTGTGTCTACCTCTGACCGAGCCCTTTGAAACTCTCCAGAGCTATGCCCCTCACAGGGGGAAGTATGTAACCGCAAGGACCCTGTGCTACACTGCGGTGACCCTGCCTGGCTTCAGACACTGCATGGTACTTCACGGCCACAGCTCTTGGATCGGGTGCACCACCTCCGAATCCCACAGCCAGCAAGTTCTGTGCCTCTCTGGACCTCCCTCTCCTCACCTGTAAAATGGGACTACAGGGTGTCCTTTCAGGGCCAAGGCAGGAGTGAGCTGCCCAGTGTGAGAGAGAAGGCTCAGGACACGTGGAGAGTACCAAGGCCGGCCTGCTGGATGAGGCAGAGCCCAGCCCACTCCCAAACCAGTGGGGTGGAGCCCTGGCCATCCTGGCCAGCCATATCTCCATGGTCCTCCCCTACCATCATTGCCCTTTTCCAGATGGGGAAACTGAGGCATCCAGAGACCAGACTGCTGGCTGTCCCCAGAGAAAAGTCTCTTGAGCAAGGCTTCTGTGCAGTTAGGACCCAGGCCCAGTCTGAGACACGTCAGAGGACACAGTCTCTGCTCGCCTGTGCAAGACACAGTGTACGCTTTCACTACCACCTGTCTACTCAAACAGCTGGGTGCTCCCTCCCGGTACCCTAAGTGCAGCTCCTGGAGACACAGATAGGAGAGGGCACCTGTGAGGGAAACTGAGTCAAAGGCCATGGCGTACCTGGCATGGTGGTGCAGGCTATAACCCCAGCCAGCACTCAGGAGGCCAAGACAGGAAGATCTCAAGTTGAAAGCCATTTAGGGCTACATAGCAATAGCTATGTCTCAAAAATCAAAAGTAAAGCAAAAAAGGCTAAGGTTCTGACAAGGCCTTGGAGCACACAGAAGACCCTCTTTGCTCTCTGCCCCTGGCATCTCTGGGAAAATCTGAGGCCTGGAGAATGAGGGGTGCTTCTAGGGTGCCCCCTCTGTGTGAGCCACTGTTATTAAGAAACAAGTGAGTCACAGTGCCTGCTTGATGAGTACAAGGTCCTGAGTTCAATTCCTAACACTAAGAGAAAGAAAGAAAGAAAGAAAGAAAGAGAGAGAGAGAGAGAAAGGAAGAAAGAAAGAGAGAAAGAAAGAAAGAAAGAGAGAGAGAGAGAAAGGAAGAAAGAAAAAGAAAGAAAGAAAGAAAGAAAGAAAGAAAGAAAGAAAGAAAGAAAGAAAGAAAGAAAGAAAGAAAGAAAGAGAGAGAGAGAGAAAGAAAGAAGCGGTAAGCCAAGTATTTTCTGGGGGCTACTTGGGCCTGTCCATTAGAAAAAGTTTTAAAAATGCACTATGCTATTTATTATCCGTGTTTTGGGCCCCTGAGGGGCTGAGGCTGAGCAGTTGAACCCAGCCCTAGGCAAAGCCTGAGCTCGGCTCCCACCTGCCACTAGACCCCAATTTTAAAATAAAAACCATTTTGATATTGTGGCAAAATACCCAGAAGTTAAGGCATACCACTGTGACCTCTTTAAGGCACGCAGTTCAGGCTGCCATATGAAATCTGTTCCCTATGCTGTGCATCTAGCCGTCTAGTTCCAGAAGGTTCTGTCACTCCAAAAACAACCTCATGTCCCTTAAGCCATGTCCTTCCCATCTCCCAGGCCCTGACACCACTAATCCACACTCTGCCTCTGTGGATTGGTCCGTCCCAGATGTTTCATAGAAACCGAGCTCACCCGAGGCCTGCTGGAGCACTTGCAAGGATCACCCAGCGGTGGCAGTGCCCGGCCTGGGAGTCCTGCACTGCACGGGGCAGACAGACCACAAGCTGTTCATCAGACCCACTGTCGAGGGACTTGGGGTGCCCCGGGCTATGTGGACGCAGGGAGAAGATCGCGCCCTTCCGATGCACAGTGGGAGAACAGCAGGCATGAGGGTGCCACCCCCAGGCTGGGTGCGAGGGTCCCAGACTCCACACCTCAAGGTGGGGGCTTCAGCTTTGCTAGGTGACGCCCGGTAGTCCTTCTCCGAGACCCAGTCCTGAGTACCCAGGAAGTCATCGGTAGCTAGGAAGGTGCAGATTCCTGGGGTGAGGGTGCTGGAGAGGGGGGCAAGTTGGCCCCAAAAGGCTCTTCTCACACTGGACTACCACACAGTTGGGTGGCGGACCCTACACAGTCCCTATGTCCATCACCAGAAGAAAAAGAAGACAAGGTATCTTATACACAGCGGAGTACTACTCAGCCACAAAGAAAGAAAGCACTGTACTCTGAGACTAATGTGAAGTATAATACAACAGACGCACAGGCTCCAAGCTCCCAAGGTTTCTCTGTGACAGAAACCCGAGGCATAAATAAATTAAAGAGCAAAATGAAAGATAGATAATAGGAGACAAGGAGACAGATCTTTTACGAAGGAAAGGGACCAAGAGTTGGGGGGTGGGGGTGGAGCAGGGCGCAGAGACCCGGGACGCCGTACACCCACATGCCGGCTCCTGCACTGCAAACTGTACTAATAAAAAAACACATTTTTTTAAAACATCAAAGGAAAGAACATCTGCACGTGGGCGAGAGACAGCCCAAGGCCTCGCTGCTGTCAGCTTCCGTGCCCCACCCTGGGGCGTTTGAGAGCTGGGGAAACTGAGACCAAGGAAGAGAAGTGACCCTGACTTCACATGAACATTGCTAGCACCTTCCCAGCTGCGGTCGACTGGTGCCTCCCTTGTGCCTGGCAGCATGCTTGGCACGAGGGGCCCCAAGCTGCCCCCCAGCGAGGAGCACCGCATGTCACGCCCAATCCACGGCTGACAGCAGGAAGGCCTAGAAGGGAGCTCACTGGGTAGGTGCGGGAGAGGGACAGAAGTCCGCAGACAGGGGTGCCCGCGGTGAGCCAGAAGTCTCCCACGGTTTACATTTTCATTTTGTTTTGGCCCGGACCTCTATAACCAGTGACAGCTCTCCTTGGAGTTGACTTTGCATCATCCTGCCTGTCAGGTCTAGGGGGTTCCTGTACCCCGTTCCATCTTGTGGGATCTTCAGGCCCCCACCCACCTCCAAGCCCGAGACTATACCTCTTGGGGAGATGACACAGATGACACTGAGTGCCTGGGCTTGGGTGCGAGTCCACCTCCACTTCTTGGTAGCTTTGAACCATTAAGCCTCAGTGGGCCCGTAAGTAAAATGGGGAATCCTCCCGACATCCATACCAGGGCACTCTGAGAGTTAAATAGTTGGTATAGCTACAAGGCAAGTGTAGAGCTTGGTTTTCAGAGAGGCTCAGAAATCCCAGCCCAAATACACACACACACGCGCGCGCGCACGCACGCACGCACGCATGCACACCAGCCCTAGGTGCAAAGACCCAGGACTCGCTTTGGCCAGGGAATCGGGACACCCAGTGTTGCACCCAGGAATCGTAGCTGAGAAAGGGGTGCTCGCTCCCCCTGGATAACAAGGGATGCTGCCTCAATTCCACCTCCATCAGACCTCCGTCGGAAGATGCGACCCTTTCACCTCATCAATATTCAAGAGCTTAACAAAAAAAGCTATAACTAGGAAAGTCAGAAATAATGGAATGCAGTATTGATTATTTTATGGTGCGATTAGGGGTAATTACATCTCTCAAATTTTATTTTAATGTTACTTTCTACTACTTTTAGCCTTTTAAAATTACCCCAAACATCCCCATTTAATGGAACACACATGCCTTCAATTTCAATGTGAAATACTTTTTTTCTGCTAAAGTGTGACCTCAATATATTTGAAAACATAAATTACACTATGTATAAACCATAAAAAATGAATGATGAATTTAATTCTGGTGAAGCGTGAGAGAATGAGGAGGCGGGCGGCAGAGGCGCTGTTTATCCAGGGCAGAGGGGACAGTCAGAGACAGGCGGGGACACGGGCCAGAAAGAAGCCCTGACCTTCAGGGGCACTGGGGAAGAAAGTGCTGGGCGCGAGGGGTGCGTCCCTCTGTGCCCTCACCAAGCGAGCCCGAGGCCTGCTTCCTGCCCATCAGGGAACACATGTGACATGCTCTGGCTTGCAGCTCCATGCCCCACTCTGCCCTATAGCCGTGTGCTTCAGGCATAACGTGCTATTGCTCCGGTTCATTGGTTCCATTTTACAGATGAGAAAACTAAGGCTGAAGGACCAACCTAATGTCATTAGGTCACTAAATATGCAGAGCCAGGGGCTAGCTGCAAACCCAGATAAGGCCCAAGATAATCTGTCACAAACAACAGCCTCTGTCCCTACGTACATCAGAGCAGCCGGCTGAAAAGAAGGAACAATTCCCAGGCCCTGGGTTCAAATCCTGACAACCTGTGACAGTTAAATGGGTTTCTCCAGCACCCCCATGAACCCCTGTTGTGTTAATTCTGCTCCTCCTTTGCTTGCTACACTCTGTGTCTCGAGTCTATGCCGGGGCTGGGGTGAGTGGGAATATTTTCCTGGGTGCCCTTTCCTGGGTGTGCTGAGTCTCATTCTGCAACATCCACCTCTCCTGGGTGTTCCACTGTCCCTTTCCCTTTTTCCCTCCCCTAGTTCATTCTCAGGGACCTTTCCCCCAAGACCCCATGATCCCAAGAGGGCTGGGGCTGGGGCTCCCTCCCTTTACTCATTGCTGTCCCTTTGGCACCAGATGTAGGAGCAGAAGTCTAACATCCCCTTCATTGGTGCCTTAAAGTGGTTCCTTCCCAGGGCTTTCCTCTGCCCCTGCCGTCTCTCCCCCTAGGACGTCTACACCACACCCCCAGGACAGCCTCAACTTTCCAGGCCACGGCTGCCCAACACGAACACAGTGCAAGCCACTTAGGCAATCAAAATGTTTTTCATCACCACAGTCTGTAAGAGCGAAATTAATTTAAATCCTCTCTTTGATCTAACTGAAGGTATCTCACGTGTTATCATTTTAACTGTGATCAATATAAAAAATCGTTCATGAGCCACTTTACTTTTTTTTTTTTTTATCCCAAGCCT
Source organism: Ctenomys sociabilis (assembly GCA_004027165.1). Classification (NCBI taxonomy): domain Eukaryota; kingdom Metazoa; phylum Chordata; class Mammalia; order Rodentia; family Ctenomyidae; genus Ctenomys; species Ctenomys sociabilis. The sequence continues at coordinate 22,101 of PVKA01029696.1, forward strand.
GTGAGGTCTGAGGTATGCTTTGCACTTAGGGACCCATCTCACTTGAGCAAGCAAGCAAGCTGTGAGAGATGTCAGGTGTCCACAGCTACTGCTGTGGGCAAAGGGCGCGAAGGTGACGGTTTCCAGAGCCTCAGGGTGCTTGCCCATCTGTGTCCCCTCTCAAACCCCTGAACCACAGCTGAGTCCTCACTTCCCTGTATGTCCAGCATACCTGTACTCTCAGCACTCAGGAGGCTGAGGCAGGTGGCTCCTTGGGAATTCAAAGGCACCTGGGCTATGTAGTGAGTTCAAGACCAGCCTGAGCTACATAGCTGGATCCTGTCTCACAAAACAAAGCCAAAAAGTATTCACATCCGGGACACAGCCACTTCCGCCTCCCCAGCTGCTGTTCCACAGAGCAGGCACCTGCAGCTGCCTCCCAGGGTTTCCGCACCTGGGCTCTACCTCCTGTCCCGTCATCTGTGCTCCTGAACTCCATTTAGAGTGAGCCACCTGCGTACAACCGTCCCGTGTGCCTCAGGCTCAAAGTTCAAGTCCATACTTTTTCTTCCGTTTTTTTTTTTTAATGCTTAACCAAGCCACTTTCATTTATGATGCTGTTGTACAGTAGGAAGTCTGGCCTCACTCTTGGGCAGTTGGTTCCACTTTCAATCCCTCTTCAGGAAGGACACCTGCTTCTCCATCTGCCCCTGGGGAGGCCTCAGGACATAGGCAGGTGACTCAGCACCGCTCCCGAACCACAGGAACCACACGAACCACGACTGAAATTCCAGAGAATCCAGAGTTGTCTGGGAGCCTCAGCCCAGCCACTGAGGCTGCCTGCACCTGGGTCCCTACACACACAGCCCGGCAAGGTGGGCCCCATCCTGTCTGGTTGCCTGCACAGTGGCCTCTGAGGAGGTGGCTTTGCCTCTGGACCAAAGGAGAAATGCCAGCCGGGTCCCAGCCCACAGGGGGGCCTGTGCCTAGACAGCCAACCCTCCCTCAAGTCCACGTATTAGAGATCAAAAATGGGAGACCCTACAAACACGCTCCCGCCTTGAGGCCTTTCCACCAGCTACCTGGTCCCAGAGAGCCCCCCGTAGATATCTACCAGGCCAACTGCCCCTATGTATGTAGCTCAGACTGACCTTGAACTCACAATATAACCCCACGCTGGTCTCAAATTTGTGTCTATCTTCCTGCCTTAGCCTCCTGAGTTGCTGGAGTTACAGGCATGTGCCACAAGGCTGTGTTGGAATTTTTGCAGAAATAACCTTCTCCTTGAAGGCTTTTCTGACCTCCCTAATTGACATTGCCGGGACAGGATCTACAGGGTCTCAGTATTTAGCTGGTATTCATAGTGATCCGCCTGTGTTCAGCCTACCAAGGGCTGGGATTACAGGCTTGTGCTACCAGGCCCAATCTCAATCACCATCTCGGTGCACCCTGGGGGCGGGTCCAGCATGACACACCGCAGGGGATGGAACCCCGGCTGCTATGTCTGCCTAAGCAGGTGCTTTAGTCCATTGAGCTCTTTCGCTGGCCCTCAAATGTCGTCTTTATCACAAGCTAAACTTTCCTACAAACATGGGCCTGTTGCTGAGGCACGTGAATTTATCAGACCCCATTCTTCTGTGGCACTGTGTTGATTCCTGTGACTGTATAGTACGTTTTGCCAACCGCTAAGTTATTTTTTTTTAGACCAGGTCTTGGGAAAAAGCAGCCCTTTCGCACTGTTGGGGCCGGGGGGATGGCTCAGTGGAATAAGCGCTTCCCGGGCAAACTGTTGGAGGCATTGTAGACTAGCACAACCCTGATGGAAATCAGTGCCAAGATTCCTCAGAAAACTAAAACTAGCAATCCCATTCCACCAGCTATCTTCCCAGAAGAGTTGAGGCATTACATGATAATGACCCATGCACAACGCACAGCAGCCAAATCTTTTTTTTTTTTTTTTTTTTTTTTTTTTTTTTTTGTCTTTTTTGAGACAGGGTCTCACTATGCAGTTCAGGCTGGCCTTAAGCTCACTTTGTAGCTCAGGCTGGTCTCGAACTCACAACAATCCTCCTGCCTCAGCCTCCCGAGTGCTGGGATTACAGGCATGCGCCACCATGCCCGGCACAGCAGCCAAATCTTGGAGGGATAATACATCCACCAACAGATGAATGGAGAAAGAAAATGTGTTTACAGGGCCAGGAAGATGGCTCAGAATAAGTGCTACCCTGGCAAGCTCAAGGGTCTGAGTTCAATCCCTAGTTCTGCCAAAAAAGAAAATGTGTTTACACACAACGGAATACTACTCTGCCAGGAAGAAAAAAATAAATATGTCATTTGTGGAAAAGTGGATGCACCTTGAGACCACAATGCTAAGTAAAATAAATCACAAGCTTCAAAACTGAGTTGTTTCTGAGAAACCCAAAGAATAAATAAAGGGCAAAACAAAAGATAGATCGAGGGAAGCAGGAAGCTAGATCTTTCTCAAATGGGAACGGGATCGAGAGAGGAGGATAAGAGGAGGACAGGGAGGGAAAGAAGATTAAAAAGGAATTAAAATGTGTTATTGATAGAACCAGCTACATAAGGAATGTAAACATTATGTACTACAGAGCCGGGGAGATAGCTCAGTAGAATAAGCACTTGCCTGGCAAGTGCAAGGGTGTGAGATCAATCCCCAGTTCTGCCAATGGAAGAAAAAAAAATAATATCTATGATTGATAAAGATGTAATTCAATGGGAATTCTCCTGTAGTGCTGGTGTGTGTATCAGTTAAATTTTTGGTGACTCATTTGCTAACATATATTGAAATTAAATATTTGATAAGAGTTCTGCTTTCAGGGCTCTCCAGAAAAATTAATTTGTGTGGACAAAGACGTGTAAAAGGATATTGCTTGCTTGCTTGCTTGCTTGCTTGAGACAGAGTCTCCACTATGTAGTCCAGGCTGCTCTTGAAATCACTACATAGCCCAGGCTGGCCTCAAACTTGAGGCACAATACTCCTGCCTCAGCCTCCTGAGAGCTGGGATTATAGGTGTACATTGCCATGACCGGTTCATAGGTTGTTTATTCACTATCTTGGCTTATTGTAATAAAAAAAAAAAAAAAGAAAACCTTGTTTTGAAAACACAAATCTCCACCAGTTAGAGATTGGATACTTCCTGCCCAGCTACAGTTGAGACCTTAAGTAGCTACTTAAAAATAGCAAGGTAGAGCCGGGCGTGGTGGCGCATGCCTGTAATCCCAGCACTCGGGAGGCTGAGGCAGGAGGATTGTTGTGAGTTCGAGACCAGCCTGAGCTACAAAGTGAGCTTAAAGCCAGCCTGAACTGCATAGCGAGACTCTGTCTCAAAAAGACAAAAAAAAATAAAAATAAAAATAAAAATAAAAAAAATAAAAATAGCAAGGTAGGGGCTGGCAAGATAGCTAGCTCAGCAGACTAAGTGCTTGCTTAGGCAAGCATAGGGATTGGGGCAGGTGCAGGGGTTCAGTCCCTGGCTCCACATGTGACACTGGCCCCATCCTCTTTAGCGTGGAGCCAGCCACTGAAGGACCTTAATTTTTTTAGAAGGACCTTAATTTTTTTTTTTTTTTTCCAGAACTGGAGATTGAACTCAGGCCCTTGTGCTTTCCAGGGAAGCATGTACTCTACTGAGCCATCTCCCTGGCCCAGAGCCAGCCACTGAGACCAGGCACGCCTATAATCCCAGCACTGGGGAAGCTGAAAACAGGAGAATCACTAGAGGCTGAACTGCATAGCGAGATCCTGTAGTCCCTGTAGACCCCATAGACCCTGCATCAAATGCATTAAAAAAAAAAAAAAAAAAAGCAAGACAGATCTACCAGGGTCATAGAAAGCTCTCTGAAGCAAAGATAGACAGATGAATGCAAAGAGGCAAGTTAGAACATTAACATGGTGGGACACCACTTACATAAAGATAATTAGGATGTGTGGAAAATGCACAAAGGATTTGTACAGACAACGCTCCAAAGAAGAATACAGATACCCAACAAGCACACAGAAAAATGCCCAGCAGCATTCAATAGCCTGGGGGGGGAATGCAAATCAAAACCAGTGAGACCTTCACCCACACCCTTTTGAATCACGAAGTCAGGCAGCAGTAACAACGGCAAGTGTTGGGGTGCAGGAAGGAAGGGGAGCAGAAGCTGCTGGCCAGCAGAATGGACAGGCTTCAGTACAACCACTTTGGAAAACTGGCTGGCAGCTCCTGAAAGGTTAAAGCGTGCAGTTGTCATATGACCCACCGGTTCCACTCTAGAATACACTCAAAAGAAATGAAAACATTCACTCAAAAACCCACACCCATGTGTTCATAGTGGTATCATTTGCAAGAGCCAGCGTCCAAGCCTGACGCACGCATAAGGACATGGATGTGCCTGGTACAATGAAACCACATTTGACAAGGTGAAAAAGGAGATACTGCTTGGTACTCCCTGCAACACGAGTGACTGCAAACACTGCACATAAGTGCAAAGCCTTATGCCAGCAGCCACAAAGAGTGAGATCCCGTGGGCATGTGGTCTAAGGCTGCTGTGAAGACTGCAGAACGTTATACAAAGACCACTGAATTGTATGCTTGACACAGGTGAGTGGTATGCCAAGTAAATTAGATCCTGATAAGGTTTCTTTTTTAAGAAGATAACTAAGAAGGGCCGGGGAGATGGCTCAGTGAACTAAGCGCTTCCCTGACAAGGACAAGGGCCTGAGTTTGATCCCTGGTTCTGCAAAAAAAAAAAAAAAAGATAACTAAGAAAGGGTGATGTACACCTGTAATCCCAGCTATTCTGGAGACTAAGGCAGGAGAACCGCAAGATTGAGGCCAGTTTGGATAACTTAGGGAGCCTCTGTTTCAAAATAAAAAAAGGGCTGGGGATGTCACTTCCAAGTACAGCCTCAAGTTCAAGCTCTAAATAATAATTAAGATGGTGGGGGCCACCCAAGGCACAGTGCGAGGTGAGAGCCTGGAGGCTCCTGCTGCCATCCATTGATGGGAGCCCTGGTCAGTGCTGCAGAAGGCATTGTTGTGTTCTCCCCAGTTACTTCTGGTCCAGGGAATGGAACCAAATTCACAATGCAGGGGCCAAACACCCCTGTATTTGCTTCCTTTAAAATCCCTTGTGACGATCCATGATGAATAAATTATCAAAAATGTAAATAAACCAGGATCTGTGTTCCTGATTTCTCTTTGCTGCAGGCTCAATTAGGATTCCAGTTACTACTCTCCTTATTAAAAGTTCTGGAGCCAGGCATGGTGGTACATATCATAATCCCAGCACTGAAGCAGGAGAATTGATCACCGTGAGTTCAAGGCCAATCTGAACTACAAAGCAAGACCCTATCTCAACAACAACAACCAAAAAAAAAAAAAAAAACATAAAGTGTTGGCATTTTTTGTTCACCAAAAAAAATTCATAATTTTAAAAATTAAGGGCCAGGGAGATGGCTCAGTGGAATAAGCGCTTCCCTGGCAAGCATAAGGACCTGAGTTCAATTCCCCGGTTCTGCAAAAAATAAAATAAAATAAAATAAAATAAAATAAAATAAAAATTCGTTCTGCTTCTTAAACACGTTGTCCAGAAGCACTAGCAGGTGCCTATAATCCCAGCACTCTAGGAGGCTGAAGCAGAAGGATCGAAAATCAATTCCAGCCTGAACAAGTTAGGGACTTAGCAAGAACTTTGCTCAAAATACAAAATAGAAAAGGGCTGAAGACTGATCTAGTGTGAAGACTCTGGGTTCAAAGTGACAAAAGGCTCTTAAAAGTTACCCAGTACGGCCGGGCGTGGTGACGCAGGCCTGTAATCCTAGCACTCGGGAGGCTGAGGCAGGAGGATTGTTGTGAGTTCGAGACCAGCCTGAGCTACAAAGTGAGCTTAAGGACAGCCTGAACGGCATAGTGAGACCCTGTCTCAAAAAGGCAAAAAAAAAAAAAAAGTTTCCCAGTACGGGGGGGGGG
>PVKA01029697.1:0-28037 GCA_004027165.1 Ctenomys sociabilis
CTTCCTTCCTTTCTTCCCTCTCTCCCTCCCTTCTTTCCTTTCTTAGTGAACCTGAACCCAGGGCTTTTACACTGAGCTATACCTCCAGCCTTTTTAAAATTTTGGTATTTTGAGACAGGGTCTTCCTTACTTGCTTAGGCTGCACTTGCACTTGTTACCCTGCCTCAGCTGTTAGGGGGCCGAGATCACAGGTGTGCACCACCATACCTGGCTGCATTTTAATTGAGTAAAGAGTGATTAATTCTCCCTAGACTTCTGGAGACAGGGTAAGGACAGCTTCATAGGAATCTGGAGAAAGAAAAGGGGCACCCTGATGGGGATGAGGGGAGACCAGAATGACAGCGCTCTTGAGAGGAAGCTGGAAATAGAGTTGGAAACAGTGGAAGAGGTGGCTGAGGGCACTTGTGCAATGCTGATAGAAGGCACACCACGCCTCAGAAAAGCCACCATTTCCAGGCACCTGACACTGCCTGCCAGGCCACCTGACGAGTGCAGGGGGCTGGCTCTGCCCTTCCCTTCCCCACACAGGTACTGGGGTGTGAGGGAGCCCAGTGTCACCTGTGTGCTCCCGTGGAGCCACTGTGCATTGATCAGCAGGTCCCCAAAACTGGTTGGTGTGTGGGGCCTCTGGCTGCTTTGGGAAGAGTCTGACAGTTCCCTCTCTCTGTGACACTCATGAGCCAGAGGCACACGTGCTTCCTGTCCGTCAGGTACTGGGTGCCTTGCTCCACCACAGCTTTCCGTCCTGATGTCCTGCCCTGTAGCTGGCCAACGTGGATCAAGCCCCCCGAATCCGAGAGCCAAAGTAAAGCCCTCCTTCTTTAAGTTGCAGGGCTGTGTCTTGTGTCCCAGCAACAGGAAATCTGACTGCTAAAGGCCCTTACATACGGCCTGTCCAAATCTGAATAAAAGTGAAACAACTCTGGTATGTTCTAGTAACGAAGGGCCTCGTGATTGAAGATCCTGCAGTCAAAGTCCTCTCTGCCTCTCTGTACCTTTGTGACCTTGGAGGAGTTGTGAGTTGAACGGCCTCGAGCGGATACCCTGAGTGGATGCACGATCTCGTCAACCTTGCTTTTTTCCTTTGTGAAATACGGAAAATCATTAGTTATTCTCTACCCCTTCAACTCTTTTAGGATAAATATGTAGAGCTGGCCTGACATACAGGAAATGTAGAATCAGTGTTAGTTGCCACTGTTGTTGGAAAGTGACTCAGGTCTTTCGATGTCATACATAATCTTCATTTTGGGGTGCTGGCTTGGAGAGAAGTCACCTCCCCCCTTGGTCATCTTGCCTGCCTGCTCTTTCTAGTCCTTTTCCTCTGTTTCATGGAGTACCTTGGTTTTCTGAGGCTGGCACTGGCATGGGCCAGCCCAGAGTCACAGGCAAAGCATAGCGTCCCTTGCCCATGTCCCAAGAGCAGCAGTTTTCCTCGTCACCTGTCATCCATCCTCGCTGTGGCCCTGTGCCGCAGTGCTCTTCCTCCTTCCTGTCCTCCTGCCCCTGGCTGGGCCAGTGTTGTGTGAGCCTGGGGCCAAGGCTTCTGTGAGCCCACCCATGTGCCTCTGCCACAGGGTCTAGCAGACGGGCAGGCCCGGGCACCACCAGGGTGATCAGTGGGGCCTTGTGCCCAGTGCCCTCTATCAGGCAAAAAGGGCGAAGCCTTCCTGGACTCCAACATGGTGTTCTGAGACCTGGGGCCTGGGTCGGCCTGTGTGTGTCATTGTGCTTTTTAAATTTATGTTGTACTGAGCATTAAACCCAGGGCCTCCACTCTGCATTACACCTCCAGTCTTTTTTATTTTGATACAGGGTCTAATTTACCCAGGCTGGTCTGGCACTTGTGATCCTCCTGCCTCAGCCTCCTACAGTGCTGAGATTACAGATGTGCGCTGCCATGCCTGGTGGCAGGTGCTCCCTGGTGCCCTGTGTAACCACCCCTCATGGTTATATTATCCGTGAGGTGTTGCAGAATGACCAGGCCTGCAGTCTCCCAAACAGGTGGATGGAGGCTTAAATAAATGAGAGAAGTCATTTGTCGGGCTCGAGGAGGATGAAAATCCTGTGATAGAATTTGAGGTTTTCTGAGGGCTTAGATAAAGATCTTCTCTGGGTGGCCCATTTTTATTTAGGGTTATCAAAACAAAGGAGAAGAATACTGAAGAAAGGCAGGCACCTCTCAGAGGCTTCTCCAAGTAAGGTCCTGGGTCCATGTAGGAGGACTATGCCACCTCCAGGAAGGCCTCCACCCAGGAGTGAGACACCGGCAGCCCGGCATTAGCGGGCCGACCGAGACTGGAGCCAGGTTCTCAGCTGTGGTCTGGGCTTGCCCTTTGCTCCTCCTACCACTGCAGGCCTCTGTCATTTGGGGCCAGTGACTCATAGAAGGTCACTGACTATGAGTCCACTGCCCCATCTCAAGGGTAGACAAGGCCTTGGACAAATTCACAAGTAAACACGAAAAGCCAATTGGTTAATATTGAAACCTGCTCAGAGCCACCTCGTGGTGGCCTCCCTCAACCACGCCGCCACCCATCTTGCACGCCCCCAGACGCCTGTGGCAGGTCTGGACCTGCAGGGCCCCCTTCTCACCAGCAGCTGGTGTTCTCCGGCCTCCCCGGTCTTGAGCATGACCCATGCAGTACTGTATGCATGCAGACCCTGCACGAGTTTCACTCCAAAGTCGCTTTCCTCTTTGCAGGATAATGAGTGGGAGCTCCCTGAGTATCTTTTGTTGTCCTTTTCTTTGGTGTCTCATGGACGATCTTTCTCCCTGGCTGAGGTGGGCTTCTCTGTTAAATCCCTGTCTCCGAGAGTCTGTTACTCTTCTCTTGCTGCTGGGATAAATATCTGACACTCAAAATGAAGGGAGGAAAAGTTTATTTAGTTCACAGTTACTGGAGGTTTTAGTCCATATTCAGCTGGGTCCAGGGCAGAGGGGCACAGGGCAGAGAGCAACCTTTGGGGGGCAAAGAGCAAGAGAGCAAAGGGAGGGGCCGCAGCTCAGGCAGCTCGCCAGCCTCCCTCCCCTGCTCACCCTGTAATGCAGCATCTGCACCCACAGCAATCAATCACAAACTCAGAAGCCGCCCCATAACTGCATGAGGCTTTGGGGGACGTGTGGACACAAACCATAGCAGACAGGCACTGGGAACAGGAGAACCCTGCCACATCACAGCATGGATCTGCTGTGTTCAGAAAAGGGTCGGGGCAGGACGTGCAGGGTAAGAGCCAGAGCAAAGTCTCGAGTTCCTGCCATGTGCCCTAACCTGAGCTTCAGGGAGTGGGGCGTGGGGGAGACAGGTTCAGTGATTTTCTCCTTAGCTACAGAAAGGGCCCTGTCTCAGCCTATCTAGGTGACTATAACAAAATATCATAAGCTGGGTGTTTAACAAACAACGGAAGTTGATTGCTCACAGTTTTGGAGATGCGGAAGCTTAAAGTGAAGGGGCCAATAGACAGTGTCCAGTGAGGACTGCTGCTGGTTCACGGGTGGTGCCCTCTGGCAGCACCCCACACAGTACTGCCGAGGGCCCGCCTCCCAAAAGACTCATCTCCTGCTGCCATCTCAAGGGCTAGGGTGAGCTTTGGGGAGCATATTTGAATCACTCTAGGCATGAAGTATAAATCTGTCTCTGCCTCCAGATATGTTCTTGATCTGACTGCTGTTGCCCCCTGTGAAAAACACCTATTCCTGGCCTATTCCCAAACAATTTCAATTCTTGTTTTTAAAGAAACAATCTGTTCTGTGAATCTCTAGTAAATTTTAGCCTGACATGATTCCATGCACACGATCTGTAAATCTGTCCAGAAGGAAATTTTATCTGTCAATAAATATTAGTGACATCAGCCTGATTGGGAGCTCATTAGGCTCAAAATGACAGAACTGAGGCAGAAGAAAGACTTGGAGGGTCCCTGCTGTGAACATCTCGTGACTCCAGGAGGCTCCGCAGAGAAGGGCTTGGAGCCACAGAAAGTGAAGGAAGTGGTGTCTTTGCACCCTGGACGGCTCCCAGTCCTCCTGAATGAATTCCCTCCTCAGTCTATTTCTGAGGGAAGTAAGACTTGAGCCCATGACCAGTACAGATCTGGAGTTTGGTTTTAATGAGTCCCATGTGCTGAATCCTTGGTCACAGACTCCGGAGCTCCTGGGAGGTGGTGAAACCTTTAGGGGGTGAGGAAGCGATGCCGTGGAGGCGTAGTCTTGGGCCGGATGTGGGGACCCTGACTTTTTCTTCACGTGCTTCAGCCTCTATGACAGGCTGCTCTGTCACAGGCTCAAAGTGAGGGACCAAGAAACCATGGGCCGAAAGCTCTGAAGCCACCAACCGGATGAAATGCCTCCTTTCCGGGAATTCACCTGCCTTAGGTATTTATTACAATAACAAAAGCTGGTGTGTCTCAGTCCATTGTTTTAAACAAGGAGGAAAAGCCCAGTTCTCTCATGCAGCTGGCACATTCATACAGAGCGTGAGTCTCAAGGAGAAAGTTCTTTAAAGAATACAAGTGAGACTTGACAACAGCTCATTAAGATGTGGCGTGAAATGGATTCTTCTTTTTTTTGCGGAACCAGGGATTGAACTCAGGCCCTTGTGCTTGCCGGGGAAGCGCTTATTCCACTGAGCCATCTCCTCAGCCCGTGAAGTAGAATCTACAAGTTTAACTGTAAATTCTTGGATTATGAGCATCAAAAGAAGTCCAGCACTTGGAGTCCTGGGAATTTAGGGTTTGTTCTCAGTGAAACCACCAGCTCACCGTGCTGCCAACACTATTTTGTGGCTTTAGGTCTTTAGGAGAAGAGAACAACAGACACGAATAAATAGTTGTGTTTTAGCTTAGCAGGGGGACTGAACAAGAAGCAGTTCCCCTCCGCTCAGATGACATGCGCTGAACAGAGAGGACTGCCCTACGTCCAGGGTGCTGGGTTCCCTGGCAGCCTGCGAAGCTCCGAGGGCTGGGAGGGCAAGCAGTGAACTCGGGAAATGAGAAGGCTTCTGGGAGACCATTGCCGAGCAGCAGAACTGCACGGCTGGGGCACCTCTGTGGGCACACCCAGTCTCCCGTCTCGAACTCTCACCTCCCTCTAGGGTGAGAGCAAGGCAGCCTCCTTTCTGGTCCAACTGGTGGAACGATTCTTCCAGCAGTCACAGGCATCATGCATGTTCGATGTAGTAGGAAGGAGCATGTTCCCGGTTCCAAGCCATGGCCTAAGGCACGAGGAGGCTGCCAATGGGGAGAGGAACCATGTGCCAGTGTCCTGGAGGTTCCAGAGGATGCACTGAAGCCCACTGCCTAGGCAGATGCCCAGGGAATTGTCAGCTCCCTGAGGAGGCTGCGCTTGCGTCTGCACTCTTGCCTGGCCAGAAGCCTGTGGCTCACACAGCCTTAGAGTGGGCTCCGTCTGTGCGAGGCTGGCACGGACCTAGGACTCCTTCTCTGGATCTGCTCCTCCAAGTGGATACCAGATGCCCGGGGGCATGGACAGGGCTGTGGCCTCAGCAGCTCAGAAGAGCAAGGTGCAGACCTGCCAGGGTGGCCCCGTGGCTCGCAGGCATTTGTACACAGAGGTCCTCGGGATGGTGCTTCTGCCCTTCTGGTTCCCTTGTCCATGGTCCAGCACCCTGTCCCCGTCAGCCTTTCCTGTGAACTTTTAGAGTGAGTGGGGCTGTTACCTGTTCATTTCCAAAGAAAAGGTTTCTTTTATCTTCTGCAGTGAGATCAGGAGGCCAAGCACATTTTCTTGTGTCAGGATACTATCAACAATTTTGTGAAAACATAAATAAGGTTCACAGGGAACACTTATCCCCAAGAGCAGCTAGCCTACCAAAGACGCTCACCATTCCTGAGTACAGGTAAGTCCCCACTTTAGCTGGTGACCAGTGCTCACCTTTGACCTGGCTGCACCCATTAACATCTTGCGAAGGCAGTGTGGGCCCAGCAGTGAGCAGAAACGGTCTGGGGTCTTTATTTATTTATTTATTTATTCATTTATTTATTGGTGGAACCAGGGATTGAACTCAGGCCCTTGCACTTGCCAGGGAAGCATTTATTCCACTGAGCCATCTCCCTAGCCCCTTGAAGTCTTCTATTTATAGAGGCCATAGCTTCTATAAATCTCTACACACAAAAGAGTTTTTTAATTTTTCATCTATCTGATTTACTCTAGTGAGCCTAAAATAATTTTCAGCAATGTCCTTATAAGAAGATTATAATTTCCAGGCTCCTAGAAATGAAAATAGCGTGAGTGCAGTGGGCTGACTCTCTCCTGTGTGTTAGTTGTTCTGCTCTCCTGCTGAGACAAAATACCCGACACCCAAAATGCTTGAACCCAGCATAAGGAAGGGCTTATTTAGTTCATGGTCTGTAGAGCTTTTAGCCCATACTCAGCTGGCTCCAAAGCAGGGTGACATGTGGCAAAGGGATACAGAGGGCCGGGGAGATAGCTCAGCAGAATAAGTGCTTGCCTGGCAATCCCTAGTAGTGGGGGGGAAAAAAAAAAAAAGGAGAAGCAGGACCTGCCCTGCTTCCCGGGGTGGAGCTCCCACACTAAGTCCATACCCTCCTCCTGCACAGGCTCAGGATGTTTACAAAGGGAGGCCCTGGCCCCTGCTGAGTTGAGCTGGAACCACTGCAACTCCCGTTTCCTGAGGCGGGCATGAAACCAGGAGATCCAAGTGTAACAAGCTGCCTTCAAAATGCCCACCTGATGGCCGCGAGACCTTGGGGGGAGCTGAGACACAGCCATTTAACACCCGGATCTCCCCAGACCCCTTCCCGCATGGTGCACTTTGCCAGAGTGTTTAATCCTCTAGGAAAGAGGAGCTCTTAAATTGAGAGTTTTGTTGCCTCCTGGAATCAAATAGGACAGGGTTGTGGTGGGGCAAGGGGTCCAGGGCGCAGGCAGGCTGGAGGCCGCGGCAGTGGGGGTGGTCTTGGCTCCTCAGGGCGTGTGCCCCACAGTCCAGCCTTCTGCCTAGAGGGACGTCGGCATCATGCCAAGGCCCCACACAGCATGCGTTTATATAGATTCATGATTGGACGAAAGACGTACATGCACACTTAGTTTTGAAAATAAAGAGGAATGGAGGGGCTGGGGTAATAGCTTGGCAGTCTGAGAGCCTGCCTGGCAAGCCTAGGGCCCAGGTTCAATCCCCAGTGAGCCCCAAAACCAGGCGTGATGGTGCATGCCGGTAATCCCAGCGCTGGGGAGGCTGAGACAGGAGGATCACTATGTTCCAAGCTGTGTAGTGAGAACCTGTACCAAACAAGCAAATAAATAAAATATTGAAATAAAAGAGGACCTGAGGAAAAGAAGCAACGCTGTCTCCACCTATGTTCTCAGAGGGGCAGGCAAGTGCTGTGTCAACGGAAAGTAACCAGGGTGCTAGTTTTGATTCTTTACAGTCATTCAAGTTCTTAAAGTGGAAGTCACTTTAGGAGTCAGGTGGGACTGAAGAGGAAATGACTTAAATATCTATTTCTTCTCCTGAGTTAATGTCTCTGTTGCCCATGTCCTATTATGTCGTTGGAAATAATAACTCTGGAGGTTTATTTTCACTTTATTTATTTATCAGCTTGCTTCTTTGGCGGTGCCTGTCTGGCTTGGGCTGTCAGGAAGGGCGGGAGGGGTGGACGCCCGCAGAGACTCCAGCCTGAGTCCTCTATTTGGTTTTGGAGCGTGATCATTGCTTTTCTGACCGTGTGCTTGCTGGCATGTAGAGAGGCCTGTGGCTGCCTTCACCCATGACAGCCACCTGTGTGCCGTGCTAGTATTTCCTTCTTGGTCCGGCCCCTGAGGTGCTCCCGATGTGGTGGCGGCAGCTGGCCCTGGCTGTGGGGAGCTGCAGGTTTGGGGACAGCTGGAAAACTGGGAGACCTGCCTCACAGAGATCAAATCTTTGGGTCTTGACCTCAGGGATAAAATAGAAGCCACAAGGCGAGAGGTGCTGCTGACAGGACTTGAACAGGGTGGCTGTGGGGTGCAAGGGGCCGAACCCCGCCAAGGGGAAGGGCTTATCTGCCTTAGTGCAGTCTTCTGTACCACAAATAGCAGCTGAAAGCAGTGCTCTAAGTGGATTAGGCTGTGAGATTAACTTGAGTATCCTGTGTTGAAAGGAATGGATTTCTCTCTCTCCCAAGAGCCCGAGGATTTGCTAAGGACTTTGGTTTCCGAGATGCTCAGGGCAGCTGCTGCTGCTGCGGGCTGGGGAGATGGGGCTGGGATTTCCTTTCTCATCTGGGTGCCTGCCTCTGGGAGCTAGGGACTTGCGCAAGCACCTTCCTTCTCCAGGTCTGTCTTACCTGCCTGCCTGGCCATTGCTAGGCCCTGGAGAAGAGAACAGATGCTCCGCTTCTCCCGGGCCTTTGCCTTTCCAAACTGGCACTGCCTGAGATGTGAGGTAGGGACGTCACCCCCAGAAGACGTCCTGCTCCCCGCAGTGGTGCAAGTGTCAAAGGCTCTGCTGTAGGAGTGCCAAGGATTCTAGGGCCTCTGGCAGGAAGGTGGAAGGAGTCACTGGCCATTAGGATCAGGACAAAATGGGGAGCAGCTATAGTCCCAGCACTCACAAGCTGCCGTTGTCACCTGGGGAGGTGAGCTGGACAGAGAAGTGGGGAGGATGGTACCCAAGGGTCTTGGTGGGAATTTCTTTCCTTGGGGGTTATTTTCTGGGCCCCTGCACTGTCTTGTCTGCTTAGTGCAGGTGCCAGAGACGGAATGGCTTGCCAAGGCCACAGTTGCCAGTAGACACATGGGAAGGAGAGCGAGCAAGGGCTGGGACCCAGGGCCAAGGATTTACGCTGACCTCCCTGCTGGCTGCTGATCAGACTCAGAGGTGGATTTTCCACTTCAGTGGTGGCTCAGGAGGAGTGGGCCCCTCCTCCTCCGCCTTTGCACGTGGAGGCCAGCTGTGGCTGGGCAGGAATGGAGCTCAGCCAAGGGCTCTATTCCCACATCAAAGCCGAGCGGGAGAGCGTGCACCCTTCTTCCTGGCTCGGGCCTCAAATGCATGCATTCTGGGCTGTGGAAAATGAACCACGACAAAAGGGCTGGGGAATCTTGCTGCGGGGGTCAAAGACTGTTTTCTCAGCTCCGAGTGATCCCATCATAACTGAAGTGGGTGGGTAGGTGGGCGGTGGGTGGTGGAAAGGGCTCTAGAGGTTCTTTAAAGTAAGTTCTTACAGCTTTCACGGAGAAAGGAAAGTGTCCCTGACCAAATAGTTAAAACTGCTTAAAATAAGGCGGAGATCAAAGCATTGTGAATTCTTAGTTGCTCAGGGGTATCGTGAGAAGGAGTCACTTGATCACTTTTCCAAAGGTTTAGAGCAGTGTAAACTGCACTAACAAGTTGCTAGGGAATGCAGCCATTTAGAACCCCCCTCCCCCGCCCAGCACACCCTGATCAGGCTGTGTGCAGATCCCGCACAAGACTCTGGTGAGCTTCCTCTCTGGCAGGCATGAGATATTCAAGCCACCAGAGTCCTGCCGGCCCAAGAGCACAGCGGGACTGTCACAGACACTCCAAGGAGGGGGGCCCAGAACCTCCCCCCAAGACCCTAGGGTTGTAGCTGGATGCTAGTGGCCATTTGGGTGGACTTTAGCAGGCAGCATGGCAGGAAAAAAGGGTTTGCACACACATGGGATGTGAAGAAGCGGGAAGTGCCCAGCGGGCTTGGGACTGGTGTCGTCTCAAGGGCCATGCTGGCCACCAGCGACTGTGTACAATGCTAGGCAGAATTCTGATGCATTCTGCGATACGATGGGTGATGGTGTCTGGATATAAGGCGGATCTGGGTCAGAGCTGCGGCTCTGCCGTGCCGTGCATCCACCTGTCTGTCCAGCCAAATACACGGTGAGCGTGTGCTTGTTCCAGGATGCACAGAACGCAGGGCGTCCCTAGAGACCCGACTGCTGGAAAAAGTGCAGGCAGGGCCTTCGGGGGCTTTCATGTGAGTTGGTGGAGCTGATGGAAAGGGACACCTACCTGGAAGAAGGGCCCACAACCTAAGTTTTAAACTGAATTGGAAGTCAGGAGGCTAGAGGAGGGCGGGGAGAGGCGGGGAGGGACTGTTCTAGATGGAGGCAAAAGCAATGAGGAGCCCCCCTGCCCCCACAGCTACAGACAAGACGAAAGAGGAGGCCTTGCAGCCGCGGCACCCGGGTGGCCTTCATGCCGCGGAGCGTGGGGTGTGATTTAGCATCACCTTGGGGGACTTTGAAAATTCATTTATCTGCGTGCCCTGTTGCCAAAGTGGCTGACTCATGTGCACGACATTCCGGCCGTTGTGGAGGAGGCTCACTGAGCTCTGGGGGACAGTGGCAGGGCACCCGGAAAGCTTTTCCGGAAGACCTCACTGGTCAGCCGGCCTTGGTAGGAGGGGCAGCGTGGGGACTGCAGTGGAGAAACAGGAGCATTTAGGAAACTTAGTCCACTCTGGAGACGCTGAGGCCCTCAATGAAGACTCAGCCTCAGGAATGAAGACAGGCGGGAGGTAAAAGCTGCAGGAATCAATTAATGTGGATGGGGAAGGGCTGAAACAGCCCCTGTGCTTGCTGATGGGCTCTTTTGTGGGACTAGCAGATAGAACAGAAGGCACTTGGCTACAGCTGCACTCAGAGAAATGAACATTTCTTCTCTGTTTAAGTATATCTTATACAATACTTGAAAAATGAATTTTTACAAATAAAATAATCTTCCCCTAAACCTGATAATTCCAGTCCCTGGTTTAAGGAGGAGAAGAAAACTAAACAGAGATGACAGAAAGATGGAAGTCTTTGATGTTGGGTTGAGAATGAATGCAGACTCAGCTTCCTGTCTCTGCCAGCTCGAGGCGGAGAGACCCCCACCGGGCAGCTGGCCCGCAGGCCTGAAGTCTGCCCAAGGTCTCTAGCTGGAACCACCATGGTAGTGCTGTGGAAGCTGGGGCCTGGAAACGTGTGTGGGTCTTCCCAGCCAACCTCGGCACTGAGCAAGGAGTGAAGCCAGGTTTCTAGGTGACACTGAGCTTGTGATTTGACTTCTCCAAGGTTTAGTTCCACGTCACGCAGTGCAAAATGTTGTCACAGCCTCAAGTACCATGCCAGGTAAAAGGCTCTTCATCCTGCCTACAGAGCTAACATTATCCTTGTTGCTGTCACTGTCGTTTAAGTAGAACATATTCAACTCATATGTTTTGGTAAATCAGTATCTGTGAAGACAGGTGTGTCAAAACACTAACCACAGTAGTATTTTTTAAATTTCAGTTACTGGGGATTAAACACAAGGTCTTCCCAATGAGCAGCATGTCCAACCTTTTGACTGTTAGGTAGTCTAAATTGCTAGGTTGGCCAGGCTGGGGTGAGGTCCACTAAAAGTGCTGTTATTAAAAGACAAGTGACAGTAAAATAACTACAAAAACTCAAGAATATAGATTAACATCTATAGTTCTAGTAGTAGGAGGAATCAGAAGGATAAACCTTCTCTGGCAATAATTTCAAGTTTTATTAGTTACAATCATTGAAAGTTGAAGGGAGGAAAAGGGATTTGTACCCCTGATACCATTCCATAAGTAATGTCACAAGAAAAGGGTTTCTTTCTTTTTCTTTGCCTTTTTGAGAATAAATGCTTGAAGATATAAATGATATTTACTTTCTTATAGCAGGAAAGCAAATGTTAGTTGGCTGAATGACTCTGTAAACCTGTGCAGATGTGCAGGTGTGCATAGGCATGTGTGTGTGCATGCATGTACACACATACACACACACACACACACACGCACGCACGCACGATACAAGATCTGGATGTGTTGGCTGTACATGTTTTGCTGTTCTGTATAAACAGAAGGAAAAGCGCCGGGCGTGGTGGCGCATGCCTGTAATCCCAGCACTTGGGAGGCTGAGGCAGGAGGATTGTTGTGAGTTCGAGACCAGCCTGAGCTACAAAGTGAGCTTAAGGCCAGCCTGAACTGCATAGTAAGACCCTGTCTCAAAAAGACAAAAAAATAAAAAAATAAAAAAAAAACAGTAGGAAGCAAGACTGTGGGACTTTAATCTGGGATGAGAGGTGAACAGCAAACACCTGAGGAAAAGGACCGTGGACATAGTTGGCAAAGACCCAAAAACCTGATTCCTTAAGGCCCTGCCCTTGGGCTGTGAACAAGTTTGCCAGTCTCCAATACTTACTTCAGTCTTCGGTTGGACATACATTTTCTTTTTTCTGGTGGAACTGGGGATTGAACTCAGGCCCTTGCCCTTGTGAGGCAAGCACTTATTCTACTAAGCTATCTCTCCAGCCCCATGGACACACATTTTCTTTTTGTGCTTTGGATGGGTAAATCTCTTACCCATCTAACAGTCAAATTGCCAAAATTTACTACACAGCCATGTATCTGGCACCATTGCAACAGACAACCAGCATAGAGATACGCAAGGAAGCAGGCTCAGACGCAGGCTCTGAGCGCCTCAGGTTAGAGGACAAGCCCACATGGAGGCTGGAGACAGCTTCAAGTGAAAGACTAGGACGCATGGTGCACTTGCACTCGCTCGCCATGTGGGAGGGCCTGGGATGCACTGCAAAGATGACCAGTGAAAACAGAAATGTAGAGAAAGCTCCCCAGACGAATGGCAGGGAAACGAGGAGCGGGGCGGCAGCAGCTGTGCTCGCAGGTCCTCCAGGGCACCTTATGGGGCCTGCAGGGGCCACGGCAGGGAGGGCCTCTTCCTGTTGTGCAGGACACTGCGTCTGCTCTGGGACCCCAGAGAGAGCCTCCACGGGCCCTGCCTGTGTAGCTTCCAGAGGCTTACATGGAATTTTCCAGTTCACTGGTCTTTAAGTCTTGAATTGAGGCTTTTCAAAATACAAAACCCCAAAACCCATTTTTTGATTTGCTGTGGCTCAACACTGCTTGTAGACAGGGTCCACTGCAGATAAACAGTGTAGTGTGGCACAGGGCATGCAGCAGGTGGTTTTCTGTGGCTCCTGGTGGAAAGGAAGTCAGGCCTCACCCTAGCTTCCGGAAGAACCGATCCCCTCTCGCTGCTTCTACCCACTTCTTCTTTGCTAAGCAAATGGCAGCTGAATCGCTGGGGCCAGAATGTCTGGTACCCATGGCTGCCAGTTTTCTGTCTTCTCTGGAGAGGCACAGCCTTGATTATTTCAACAGCAAAACAGCGTCGGGGCCAACAAGCTCAGCCGGTGAATTGGAGTTTCCTGATGCTTGCTGTAATTCCAAGTGGCCGTAGGCCTCCATAGCACCCTGGAGACTTCTACCACTGTCGCCTTACCTGCTCCAGACCAGGGCTCAACAAGAAGCAAGCATCACAGAGTGGACAAGGCAGTGGTGTTCTGATCTTCTTCATCTGTCTCTTCCTACCTAAGACCCTAGGAAGTTTCTGGAACAAAACAAAAAAACAAAAACTGAAAGTAAGCCACACTCAGTAAGGCACGTGCACACACACATGCATGCACACACACTCAAAATTACAAACAAATACGCAAACTAGGTTTCCTTTTGTATGTATTGGTTTAGGAGGGTGCAGTCTGAAAAGTTCCTCGGCGTCTACAATCATGACAGCCACCGTTTGGTTTGGATGTTAAGCGAGGTGGGACGGAAGGCCAGGGAGGAGAGAGTGCTGCTGCGTCTGCTCCACTCCATTTGGTTCCTTCGACCCAATAGTCTGTCTTGTCCAACACTTGTCTTAGGGAGCTGTGACAGCTCCGTGTGGGACCAGTGAAACGTTCCTAAACATCTTTGATCTGGAGTTTATTCTGAAACTCAGAGGGCGTAGTCTTTTTCTCTGTGCGTCTTCCTTCACAGGGTTCAGTTGAGCCCCGTTTTCCCACATACCTGGATGCAATGAAAGCTGGGCATCAGGGGAGGAAGGACAGTGTGCCAGGGCATTTCACCTTCCTGACTCCATGGTTCTTTTTGGCCAGGCTCTCAACATCAATCTTTGTATCCTGCACATTAAAAAATTAGAACAGCTCAGTGGACTAAAGCACCTGCTTAGGCACAGGCAGGGACCAGGGTTCTATCCCCAGTGTGCTGTGCTGTCTCAACCCCAGGGCATGCTGAGACGGAGAATGAGACTGGGTGTGTTCCTGTAATCCCAGCGCTTGGGAGGCTGAAAACAGGAGGACCACTAGGAGTCTGATCTGAGTAGTGAGACCCTATAGACCCTATGCTAAACACATTTAAAAAATTAGAGAAAGAGAAAGGAAGGAAGGAAAGAAAAAGAAAACAACGGGGGAAGACAGACATGAAGCACAGAAACAGGCTTCATGGCTAGGATAGAAGCCACTGTCACAGAAAGGGGCTCTTCCTGCCACCTGCTTACTCACCCCCCACTGCCATGGTAACAAGGCTGGACCCTGCCTCTCGCCGGGTCACTGCTGGCTCCTGTGTGCGGCACACAGCTTCCTCGCTCCTCTCGGCTCCCTTCCGCTGTGGTCCCCTCCTGCGAAGCCCCCTGCCTGTTCTGCTGTGCCTTATGAGCATGGCTTCTCTCCTCTCCTGAAGCCTCTGCCCCTTGGTGTCTCTAAGTCCTGGCGGCCCAAAGAGCACCCTTCCTCTGTGGCCTGGGATTAAAGTGCTTGCTGGGATCCCGGTCTCAGGTAGGTAGGGCCTTCTTCGCCCAAGCACCTGTGTCGAGGCTACAAGTTGACCTTTGTTTTAGCTGAGAGAGCCAAGGCATTCGGTTTTCACGAATGGGTCACGTGGATGAGACACGATGCCTGAGGCTGAGAACCCTTGACAGCAGCTGAGCCAGGCTGGATCCCACCACCAGCAGTGGCCGTGGGCCAACACCTCTGAAAGTGTTCTAAGAGATATGTACATTTAGTTCAGAATAGGAAATACCATTGTCTTAGTTATTCTTCTCTCATTGCCAGGGCAAAATACCCGATGCCCAGAATTAGGGAAGGAGAAGTCTATTTAGCTCATAGTTTGTGGGGGTTTCAGTCCGAACTCCACTGGCCCCAAGGCAGAGTGGCACATGACAGAGGGTGACAGTTAATGGCGCTGGAAAAGGGCAAAAGCAGTAGGAGCAAGCTCTCTCCTTCCCTTATGCTGTCCCAGGCCACCCGCCCCAGGACACTGTAGTGCTCATGCCCACAGTGTCAGCATGGGTCAGGAGTCGGTCATAGCTGTAGAAGGCCTCCCACGAGACCCAAGCAAAAGCTCTCATTGTGGATGCTAATGAAAGAGTTGCTCTTTAAAGAAGAAACACTAATTTATATACTTTATGTACATGTATGTGCTGTATAAATTAGTGTTATATATACATATTACATACACAATACATATTATCTCTATATGTTTATATGTTTGATCATTATTGTGCTTCATAGCTTGTAGAGATCTTAGTCTGCAGTTGGCTGGCACCAAGAGGGGACAGCAGAGAGGCACGGTAGCAGAGGAACAGCTCAGCACCCAGAGAAGGAAGCAGAGCGCAATCGAGGGGCGAGGGGAGTCCAGAGACCCCTGTGGGCACCTCCTCCACCAGGCCCCGCCTCCCATGCCCCAGCCATGCTCTTCTCAGCCACACCCTGCACCCCGACCATCACCTCCGCAAACCTCACCTACGAGCACATGAGGTTCTGGGGGCATCTGGATAGGAAACACCCAGACCCACAGGGAGCATGCATTCCTAACCCACTAGGGGTAGTCCTGTGGAGCTGCCACGACCAAGCCCTTGCCCACTTCACGCCCAAACACCTTTTAAAGCGTACTTCATCTCTATGTAGAGACAAGAGACTTGTTGGTCTCTTGGTGTACCCTGGGGAGAAACAGCAGCAGGGATGAGGAAAAGACAAGGCAAGGGCTGGCTTGGGAGGTGGCCCGCTGCAGCTGGCAGAGGATCCGAAGAACAGCAGGAGCAAAATCAGCACCCTGCCACACCAGGGCGCCAGAGATGAGTGGCTGACATCCGTCAGGCAGCTGCTCTTTTCGGGACTGAGGCAGCTTGGCTGCTTTAGGCGCTGAAGCCTGGTCCTGCCCTCTCACATTTGACCAATTGTCAGCGTCAGCCACTCCCAAAGAGTAGCAAGTTCGTAGCTGTATAATGTAGTGTAATTATCCTGTGCACAACTGAAGATGCAATGATTTCTTCCCTCTAAGTCCCAGCAATTCCAGTGTTTTTTGGAAGTCCAAGTCACCTCAAATTCAAGGCAATCTCTTAGCTGTGAACCACTGTAAAAAAAAAAAAAAAAAAAATCGAAACCAAGTTACATAGCCCAAAGTGACAATGGCAAATGGTAAACATCACAATTCAAGAGGGGAAAAACGGATATGGTAGAAAAAAATCAGATCAAAGCAAGGCTGAAACCCAGCAGGGCAAGAGAAGTGCTGCAGCTCCAAGTCTGGCACCCAGGGCACCCCATGGTGACGTGGCCCCAAAGGCTGGAGGGCCTCAGCCCCGCGGTTTGGCTAGCCACAGCCCACACTGCCCTCCTTGGGCTGGCTCACTCACTGCCACAGCCTTCCCCAGCAGACGCCTCGTGCTCCTAGCCGCTCCAGGTTCTGGAGTCTTCACCGCACCTCAGGCTGCACTCTGACCAAGTGCCTGATGTTCACATTAAAGAGGAAAGGCTTACTTAGCGCGCAGTTGTGTAGGCTTCAGTCTGTAACCAGCTGGTTCCGAGGCAGGGTGGCACTTGGCAGAGCGCAGCAGTTCATGGAGCAGAAAACAGCAAAAGCAACAAGAGGCAAGGGGGACGGGGCGGGGGAGGCAGGAGGGGGAAACAAACCTTTTTGCTTCCCTTACACTGTTCGCGGGGCTGCCTGCCCTAGTAGCGTCCACACCCATAATCCCAGCTAGACAATGAATCAGACACAAACTCTAGACTCAGCTGCCTCCAAAAAGCACACTCCCGCGACCGTGTGAGGCTTTGGGGGGACATCGAGGCACAAACTGCACACTATGGTTCCACTCCTGTGCAGGAGCTGCCCTGGGAAGGTTGGCTCACGGGCGGCAGGCCCAGGGGCTCTGCGGGACTCTCCATCCTCCACAAACTCCAAATGCGTGTCCAGGGCTCCAGCCTTGCCCTGCACACAGCCGTTTTCTCAGGAGATTCTGTGTGTCTGCCCACTGGCACCTCGATTCTCAAAGGAAACTCACGCAGAGAGGTCCAGGGTGTGTCTCCCCCATACTTAAACAGAAACAAATTGTTGTAACCCAAACTACACATGTCTTTTCTTTCCTAAGATTTGTGATGGATTCGCTGTAATCCTGCCTAAGGCATGAAGGAAGAGAACAGAACTGATCCCTTCCCCCACTCACTACTTCCCCTCTCCTTCGAATAATTTTACCCCTCGGGGTAATAAATAAATTCAGAGTCAGATGACTCTGACTTGTGTCTGATTACGGAGGTCCAGCCTGGACCTACGCTGAAATTGGGCTTTTGTCACAGGGACCACGTTCCCCCTGCCCAGGAGAATGACGTGCGTCGTAAATGAAGACAGAACAAGACCTGGATCTCCTGCGAGCCAGCCCTCCCTTGGGCAGGCCTCCAGCCTGCCACGAGGCTCCCATCTGCGTGGATCAGGGAAAACTGGGAGGCACTCTTATATCAGAGCTTTCTTTAAAACCAATCTTCCTGCTCCTGGGCTGTTTCCCATCCTGGGTGAGCACAGCTTCCCACAGGGTGTCTTCATTCCTGTCCTGAAAGCTTGCCCCAGGCTGCGGCAAGGTTCATAGTCATCACAGAAAAATTCAATCAGGCCTCATTTTATGGAGGGAAAATAAATGTTCATGTGTATTTTAGAAACATCTTTCTCAAGGAGGATGGGAACCATGGAGTTTTCTGGTTAAAGTGAGTAAATTCAAAGTAAACGCAACACGTGCTGCCTCCAGTATTTACAAACGGATAAAGCTGTCATCCCACAGTAGCTCACCTTGTGCTGGACCTTTCAGCCCCACTGTCACGTTCCAGTATGATGCAGTCTCTTGTGCAGCTAAGGGTGCCAAGCCCTACCGGTGCCAGACTGCCTGGGGCCAGCAAGTGCCCTGCCTGTCTTTGCTCTCTCCCACCTGTCTGTTCGGAGACCTGTGCTTTTTTTAATTTAAATTGTACTTCTGTGGGGAGAGAGTTCTACTCCAAGGTAGCTGCATTTCAAGCTTCTTCTTGGATTAAGTAGGTGAGGCTGGGGTAAATCATGTTCCATCCCAGGAAGCCAGCCAAGTGCTTTTTTGGTGGAGGCAAAGAAAAACTGGAAAAGCAGTTACCACACTTGGAGAAGTTTGGAATTTCCCAAGGCTTCCATGAAAAGTGATTTTTGGAGAGGCAGGAGGTAGTGGTAGTAATCCCAGAGAGCACCCAGAGATCGAGGTGCTCCATGGGCACCGCGGCTCGTGGGCACAGGTGCACACACACACACACACACACACACACACACACACACACGCAACATGCTCATGAGCACACACACAGGCACACACACACCTCTCTTGCTAAGAAGAGTCTGGGTGGCAAGGACCTTCCCGATGCGTCTACGCTGAAGATGCTTGTAAACCAGAGTGAATATTGTGGCCGCTGCTCTGGGGGAGTTGTCAGCCTGTGCCCGCAACACACTGGTGTTAATCTTGGCTTCAGGAAATCTAGGAGATGCACATTGTGGCTCTTGAACTAGAATAGTTTGTTGGAGCACTGAGAAGCCAGAGGGTGGGCACTGGGAAGCAGCAGAGCCTGGCGTCCACTCCTTTTGCTGTCTGGGGATGGCGAGTCTGGAGACGAGCTACGCTTGTCCGCAGATGACTGGCAGAGTGGCGCTCCTGTTGCTTCTGTCCCAGAGTCCCTGGTGCCCAGAGCCGAGATCACCACCCTGGGACACTGCTGCAGTCACCCCAGAGGGGCCGCACATTCAGCCCTTTGACACATTAAGTTCTTCCAATCTAAAATCTACAGCACTGCTCCTGTGAGCTTGTTTGGTGAGGCAGGAAGTGACCCAGAGAGGGTGGACTCTCCCCATAGAGAGGGGGCGTTATCCCTGCCCTGCCTCTGGCTTCGAGCTCCTCTACAGCCTGCGAGCCAGGTAGGGCAGATTTCACCCTTGTAGGAGGAGCATCTGGCAATGCCACTCTTGGGCGACAGAGGGGTGGGTGCCTTGGGGAGACCTGGGCTTTGGCCTCCTATGCAGTCTCATTATGGATGGCCTGGTCTGTGTTCCAGCGCCAGTTACACTGCCACATCCCTGTGTGCTTTCCATTATTTTATGTATTTGGCTTTTCTTCCTGCTGATTTTTATTTTTGTGACTCCAATTCAGCAGGACATGTCAGGAGTCTAGGGTTTTTCAAAAAGGCCACCTGAAGAGGTAACCTCAGCAGTGGGTGCTCCTGGGTTCTCTCTCTTTCTGGGCCCTTGGGGTGGCTCCCTCCTCTTGGGTTCCTGATGGGACAAGGACAGGAGAGCAAGGCTGGCCTCCTCTTTTACTAAATGTCCCTGGATTCCCTTCAGCTGGTTTGTTTACCCCTCAGGGAAACCACCAAGCACTGTTTTCCTAAAATGTTTTAATGCGAACGGGACGCACACCCCTCCAATTTCCCCCAGATGCCATGTCCTGGGTCCAGATTCCAGGATTCCTCCAGCTGCAGGCACCCCAGCAGGGACAGTTCAGAGGCCTGGAGCCTGCACAGCTGCTTCCCTGCAGGCTCTTGCTGGGTTGACTCCTTCCCTGACATCTGGAGACCATCACAGACACTTTGAAGGGTGGGAGAGCCGCTTGCCCAGAGGGGCAGAGCTGGCAGGGCCAGGACACTGGAGAGCTTCCTGTGGGCTGTAGTGCCTTTCAGCAGCACTTGCCGTGAAGGCCAGCTGTGCACAGAGCATGTGGTGGCCTCAGGGGCTACAGAGGTGACCGTACAAACACTGAGCATAAAGAGGGTGACGTGGGTAGCATGGCTGTAAGGAGGCAGGATGCATGGAGAGGCTAGAGCGGTCCTGGCCTGCAGTCCAGGCCCTAACCTGAGCAGCTGGTCCCCATGGGACCCACCCCAAGGTCCACTTCCCTAGGCCTCGATTCCATCACACCACGGGACAGTGACAGATGGAAGTCCTGGGCCCATGTACTGAAGTGCAAAGCTGAAGTGTCAGTGTGGAGTCCATGGTCATAGAGGACAATGTGCACTCCAGAAAGGGCTGGGAAGCCTCAGTGGCACAGCAGCCCTAGGGAGCTGACTGTGGGGGTGGCTCTGTGCTCCCTAAAACATCCATGGGTTCTTGTGAGCCCACCTCATGCCTGACCTCCCTGGCAGTCACAGCCTTGCCTGAGGCCCTTCCACCTCTCATTACTGGTCCTCCAAAGAGACCATGCAGATGGGGGCTGAGAGTAGGACAGGAACGAGGTCTGGGCTGCCATGACAGCTCTGTCCCTGGCCCATTTTGTTAAGAGTGTCCTCTGCTGATGGAATGATGTGAGTGTGGGTGCAAGCACAACTCACACTGCCGGGCCAAGGCCTGAGGAACTGCCCGGGGAATGCTGCTCTTTGTGGAAGACAGTCCTGGAATGGGGCCCTGTCCCCCTTCCCTTCCTTCCCTGCTTCCAGGGTCCCCCCATAAAGACTCTCTCGATGTGCAACTGTGGACTTTTATCTCAGAGCCTCTCTTATCTCCCAGAGCTAGAAGCCTTGGAAGGAATTCTGCAGAATGCTATTCCTGTCCCCAAAGAGCCTTTTATTATGAAAAGACAAACGCAATCGAAAGACAAAGAACAAAGTTTTAGGGTATGACTTAGGAGCTCACAGCCACCCTGGGAAGCCAGAAGCTGGGCAGGTCGCAGAGAGAGCAGCCTCCGAGGATGCCGAGGATGCGGGTGGGCCTGGGCCAGCACTGGGGCGCTTCTCAGCCCAGACCACGCACAGAGCCACTCTTGGGGTGGAAGCTGCACCTTCCTGTCTGCCTGATGGGGCTCCCTTCCTGCAGTGGGAAGACGGGGCTCTCAGGAGGGCGGGGCTGGCTCGCTCCTCTTGTCTGTCTGCTCACAGCCCCCTGAGCCACTGTCTTGCTCCAGGCCTGCTCAGGAAGGAGCGGTCTCCCAGGTCCTCCACCAGTGACCGAAGGCTCGGCTCCACACCGCGCCTGTCTCTTGTCACACCTACCTGGCTGGCAAGTCTGCACCCCAACTCTGGGCTGTGAGAGCCGTGTGGGAAGGCTTGGGACCAACAGCAGGACAGGGAGCAGAACTGGAGCGTGTGGGGGCCGCGGCTCCCTGAGGGCCCTCTGCAGTCTTCCCTGATCCCTCACTTGGGATCTGCATGAGGAGAGGAGAGTCCTCTTCCCCAGTGGTCCAGAGCAACACCCTCAGCCAGAGCTGGTGGCAACACTGCAAACTGCCCCCCACCAGGAGGGGCCTCTCCTGAGCATGTCCACTTGCTGGCGGCCCAGAGCTCACACTGTCTCTGCCCTTTCCCTCACTATGCACTTTCTGGCCGCAAGTTTCCCGTCCCCTCTGCTTCCAGATGGCATTTGAACCGGGGTGGGGGCTGGTCCCGCTTGGCGCCAGCTTCCTGCTCCGGGCACTTGTGCCTGCTGCTGTGGTGCCAGGCGCCCATCCTTAGCATTAATGCGTCCCTGCGTGTCCCCAGTGCTCAGGGCAGACGGCCACAGCGAGGGCTCCCATGGCCCTGCCTGAGCCCACGTGCGTCCACCTGGTCTTTGTCCCTGTGCCTCACCTGGCTCAGCCCCATGAGCACTGAAATCAGAGACAGCCCAGAGTCGCCGAAAGCTTGCAGCATCCCAGCACACTGACTGTCACATACTCTATGGCCAGAGAACACTGAAAGAGGAAGCGAAGGGCTAGGGAAGCCCCAAGCAGCTCTCAGAGGTGGGCGTGGGGCCTGTGGGGGCTGCATGAGGTCCCTCCACACCGCGCCAGGTGCTGGCCCCCACCACACTCACTGCTGAGAAGCAGGGGGCGTCAGGCTGCACTGCCTGGGATTCCTGGATGGTCCTGCCTCTTGTGCTCCTTCTCACCCCTAGATGCTGCCAGTGGGGCTGAGGGGAAGCCCCTGCGAGCAGAGAAGTTCAGGAGGCACAGATCCTCCGGAAGAATGGAAAGCATCTTTGTTCATGGATAGCAATTCACAATGTAACGTCAGAGCAGGAATCTTCCCTCCTCACATTCCCTCTATCAACGTTAGAGGGAGTGGAGGAAAGAGAGATGGAGTTAAGGTTGAAAAATTCCTTTAGAGGAGGAAAGGTTTACTCCAGCTCACACTTTGTTGAGGTTTCAGTGGGCAGTTTCGTGGCTCTACGGGAGGGTGGCGTGGCAAAGGGGCATCACAGAAGAGGGAGTCCACGGCCTGACAGGGCAGGCAGGAGGCAGCAAGCAGCATTTGCAGTTAGTGTGGCAGCAGCAGGGGCAGCAGGAACTGCACGACAGGCCGAAAAGCACAAGAGTTAGGAGAAATGCAGTCACCAGAGCCT
Source organism: Ctenomys sociabilis (assembly GCA_004027165.1). Lineage (NCBI taxonomy): Eukaryota > Metazoa > Chordata > Mammalia > Rodentia > Ctenomyidae > Ctenomys > Ctenomys sociabilis. Next base: position 22,399 of record PVKA01029697.1, read on the forward strand.
TTCCGTGCAACTTCCCCGTCGGGGGCACAGCACCTTGCCCCTCCCCGTTGTCAGTCTTCTTTCTCCAGCCGTCATCCTCTGTGCCTGATGGAGATCCACGTGGGGCCCAGCCTGCTAGAACCGTGGGTGAGGGCGGCTTCCAGCTCGTAGGAGTGGACACCTCCTTTCCCTGCAGAGGCGTGTTTGTGACCATGCTGACCCAGGCACTGGAAGGGATGAGAAAGTTGGTGCAGCCCCACTGTTAAGGCTTGGTCCTTTGTGATTAAACACAGGTCTCCAGGGTGGCAGTGTTGGGAGGCACAGGAACTGAAAGGGGCCCCTGAAGACATGCCCTTGGGAGAGCCTGGGGCCTGGTCAGAGCCTGTGGCTTCTTAAAGGTGTTACCAGCTCGGCTCCATGCCTACCTTCCCCCTGGTGGGCCTCTGCACTATCTCCTGTTTGAAATTCAGAAACTGGGAGGGAAACAGTCCTTTTCTAACTTTGCCACCTCGAGTGCTTCACCGAAGCGGTAGAAAGCTGACTAATGCATGCACCCAGGAAGTTCTGCTGCTTTGAGGTTGGAGTCCCTCTGGAGGACTGGGCTTGGAGATGCTGTGAACACCCTGCGCCCCATACTGTCCCCCAGATGTCATCTGCAGGAAGCGGGTTAAGTCCTGACCTAACGCCTACCCTCCTGGGAGCTCTGTCTTGCTGACTGGCTGGAATACATGTGCAGTGGAGGTAGATTTGCAGAGGAAATAGAGACACTTGTATTGCATGGAGAAGGAAAAGGAGGGCCAAATGCCTACAGAGCACTTTTCCAGCTCTTGGAGACCTTCTGTACACATTCCCACCCTCACGTCCAGGGAGCTCAAGTCTCAGTGAAGGAAACTCTGGAGTAGTTAACAATATACTACAGGCTGTCTACTAAAGCAGGCATGCTACCTGTGAATGTCTACACCCCCTAAGGCTTTGCAAAGGCCTCTCTGGAAACATTCTTTGGGGAGTGTGTCATTTACTACGAAGCCATTCTACACAGTGCCATAAAGAGGCTTACCTTGGCTCACATGCCAAACCCTTAATCAAATACCAGTGCATAGCTGCGGGCTGCCAGGACTCGCTGGATGAAAGGCACCACAATTCCTCCCTCAGGGCTGTAAGGAGATGGAGTCCAGCACATTCCCCACAAGACGAATGAAGGGCAAGGGCAGTGGGGAACTTTGCTCAGCGAATCTGCTGCATGCGCCTGAGATGACGGAAAGGCTGGCTCTTCGTGCTCCTGCTTTATTGCGGAGCGGCTGTTGCCAGTTGGCCAGGCTGGCTGCTGAGATGAAGAAATGCTACGTCACTACCTGCAAATGCTGCTTTTCGTAACAAACCCTGCACAAGCCCATGTGCTAAGCCGGTCAGGGCGCACCGCCAGCAGTTGTCAGTCGGCAGTGTGTACGGGCTGATACACCGGCGCAATGTCTATGATGATTCTAGAGGGGAAGAATGAAGAAAACAGTTCTGCCTTCCGTGAAAATATCTCAAAAAACTCAAAGAACCTAGATTTCAAACAAGAATTTCTCTTGTACTTTGTTAAATGAAAAGGGCAAATGTGTAAGCTCTTCTATTCTTTGATTTCTTTCCCCCTTATAGTTCCATATTTATGAGAGAATAGTCTAAATAATTTAGCTTTTGTATGGATTTTGGAATTTTGAGAGGGGAACACTATTGGCTGTTTGGATAGACACAATCTAAATTATAAACTGAAACTCACCACCAGAGGCTCACAACGATTCTGAGGCTTCTTGGGTCATGATAAGTAATTGCAGAGGCTGAGAAAGAGCATTCATCTAGTTTTTCGTCCACTCACCATGTATCCCTCCCTCCCTCATCCCTCCCTCCATCCCTCCATCCACCACCCACCCACCATGTCCTCATTCATTTTTCTGCCCACCCTCCTGCCATGTATCTGTCCATCCTTCTACCATCCATTCATCCACCATTTATATAATCCATTCACTATCCACCCATCTCCTTAGTTACCCAGTGACAGTGCGTCCACCCAACAGGTTTCTCAGCATGCAGTGGCTCAGTGAGTCACAATTCAGAAGAAATGTTGAAGAACTGATAGCTTTGACTTGGTCTTAGAAAAATATGTTCTATAGCAAGTTCGCCACAACTTTCTTAAGGCTGACTTGTTGCTCAGGGCATGATGGCTGCAGTGCAGAAGACGCTGCACTGGGGTGTGCAGGGTGTGGTGTGCATGTGCAGGCTGTGCGTCCCCCCCTCCCTTCCCTTCTCCTCTTTTCTGTTCTCTTCCTCTCCCCTTTGCTTCCTCACTGCCCTTCTCTTCGGACACTTCCTTCTTATTTCCCAGTACCTGCTATACCTTTGGGTTCTTATTTACTCTTTCAGTTGTTCACACCTGAGAAACAATGCACTGTTTAAACATGAGTGTCTGATGTATTTCATTTGAAGAGTGTGGTCTCGGGGTGCACCAAGTTGCGCAGACAAGCCTCAGGTTTACCCTTCATGGCAGAGTGCTACTCCACTGTCTGAAAGATGCAACTTTATCCGCTCATCAGACCCAGAGTCTGACTGTTCTGAACTGGGTTGCTGTATGCAGTAGGTGTTCATACATCACTGTGCTAGGACACTTTTACTTCTTTTGGGACGAGATAAAGAAGGGGAATAGTTGGGTCAGATGAAATCTCTAATTTGACTTCTTGAGGAGCCCCCACACTAGCATCCACAGTGGCTGTGCCCCCAATACTCCCACTAATATCGGAGAAGTTTCTTTTTTCCTCACAACCCCACCAGCATTTTTTTAATGAGCAGAATATATTTATTGAGGGAAAGAAAGCTCTTGTCTGAGAGAGGGACAGGAGGGAGGCCTAGTGGGTTGACCCCTCACCAGCATTTGTTTTCAGTTAATTTCTTGATAACAGCCATTCTTTCTGTAAGATGGAATCACAGCGCTGTTTTACTTTGCACCTCTCAAAAGACCAGTGATGCTAACCACTTTTCACATATTTATTTTCCATGTATACTTCTTCATCTCAGAGGTGTCTGTTCATTTCAGATACCCATTTTTTGATTGGGTCTAAGTTTGAGAGATTTGATTGTTTTTAGTTCTTTATGATTTCTAGATATTAGTTTCTGTCTGAGGAACAGTTAGCAAAATTTTTCCCAATGTATAAGTCATCTTTTTTGGGGGGGACCGGGGAAGCACTTATTCCACTGAGTCATCTTCCCAGCCCTTCAGTAGATAAGTTGCATTTTCACTCTGTTGGTGGTTTCTTTGGCTGTGCAAAAGCTTTTTAATAAGATGAGATTCCAGTTGGTAATTCTTGGTGACATTTCCTATGCAATCAGGGTTGTGTTAATAGAGTCTTTGCCTACACCTATGTCTTCAAGAGTTCTGCCTATCCTATCATTCAACAAATTTAATGTTTCTATTTTAATATTTAGATCTTTAATCCATTTTGTTTTCAGTTTAGTGCTTGGTAAGAGATATGGATCTAGTTTTAATCTTCAACATGTGGAAAGCCAGTTTTCTTCTAGCACTATTTATTAAAGAGGTGTCCTTATTTTCCAATGGAGGTGTTTGGCTCCTTTGTCAAAGATAAGGTAGCTAAGTGTGCTTGAACTTGTTTCCGCATCTCCTAGTATGCCCCACTGATCCTTGAGTCTCTTTCTCCCCAACCTCAACACCAGATACCATGATGGCTTCATCATAGTAATTTTGTAGCATAATTTCAAGTCTGGGATTGCGGTCCCCCTGCCTTGCCTTTGTGGCCCTGAATTACTACTTTAGCTCTCTTCTCATTCCAAATGAGTTTTAGAATTGTTTTTCCTAATTCTGTGAGGTATTTTGATTGGAATTGCATTAAATCTGTATAACAATTTTAGAAGTATAGCTATTTTCCCTGTATTGGTTTTCTTACCCAAGGATAAAGCGTATCTTTCCAATATCTAATCTCTTTTTTGATTTCCTTATTCAGAGTACTGTAGTTTTCAATGTAAACGTGTTTACTTCCTTGGTTAATTTTTTTTTTTTTTTTTTTTTTTTTTTGCAGACTGGGGATTGAACTCAGGCTCTTGCGCTTGCCAGGTAGGTGCTTATTTTACTGAGCCATCTCCCTGGCCCTTCCTGATTCTTAAATGTTTAACCTTTTTTTTTTTTTTTTTTGGTGTTATTGTGAAAGGTGTGGTTTTACTAATTTCTCTCTCTTTGTTATTTATGTGAAGAATGCTGTTAATTGTTGATTGTTGACTTTGTATTCAGCTACATGATTGAATTTGCTTATTAAATCTCAAAGTTTTGGGGGGATTTTTGGGGTCTTCTGTGTATTGTATCATATCATCTACCAACAATGAAAATTTAAGTCCTTCCTTTCCCATTTTTATTCCTTCTATTTCATTCTCTTGTCTAATTTCTCTGACCAATATTTCCTGACCTGTTCCCTATTTCTCCCCTCTGTTTAATTGCTTGCCCTGCTTGATGGCTTCTTTCTTATGTTGTTCTTGGGAGTATGATTACTTTTATGACTTTCTTGAATATCTTTTAGTAGTCTTTGTAAGGTTGGTTTGGTGACCATGAATTTTGTCAGTTGCTCTTTGTTGTGGAAGTATCTTATTTCTCCATTAATTTTGAAAGATAGTTTTGCAGGCTACATAAATCTCGGTTGGAAGTTGTTTTCTTCCAGGATATGAAATACTTGACTACAGTCTCTCTCTCTCTCTCTCTCTCTCTCTCTCTCTCTCTCTCTCTCTCTCTGTCTCTGTATTTCTTAGTAAGGATCTACAGGGTCTCACTACACAGATCAGACTTGTAATGCTCTGCCTGTGTTCAGCAGAGCTAGAATTACAGGTGCTTGCCACCAGGCCCAGTCTCATTTGCAGTCTCAGTGCACCCCAGGACTGGGGCCAGCCCAGCATGCATGGGATCAGACCCCGGCTGTTGCATCTGCCTAAGCAGGCGCTTTAATCCCCTGAGCTATTTGGCTGACCCTTACAATCTTTTCTTGACTTGATGATTTGTGTTAACAAATTTGCTGTGTTTCTGAAGGACTTTTCTTTATAGGTTATGTGGTTTTTTTTTTCCTAACAGCTTTTAATCTGTTTTTGTGCTGAATTTCTGAGATCTTGATTATTATATGTCAAGGTGTAGAATTATTTTGATTATTGCTAATTATAGTTCAACATGCTTCACTTACCTGTATGTCAGATTCCTTTCCTATGCTTGGGAAAATTTCAGCTATTACTTCTGTAAATAGTCTTTTTATGTCATCTATGTTGACTCATGTTTTTTTATTGACATCTATCCATCTTATATTGTTTTCCTTTACATCATTTGCAGCTGATGAATTATTTCCTGGTTCATTGTTATTTTTAAGAGATCTTTCTTTTCATGATTGCTAGTTGTATGTTGCCTTCAAGGTCTGAAAGGCTATCTTCAGTTTCATTCAAGTGGTTTTGCCAGATTTCAATGGGATGGATATTTCTTTGAACTTGTTTCATACATTCCAATTCTTTCCTATATTGTTCACTCAAGATTTCCAGTATTTTTCTATTTTTTATCTATATGTTCTTTAGATATGCTGAACAGTTATTTCATCATGGTTGTCATTTCTTTTGTTATCTGAGAGTTTCTTTCTTTCTCTCCTTTC
>PVKA01029698.1:0-28034 GCA_004027165.1 Ctenomys sociabilis
TTTTTTTTTTTTTTTTTTTTTTTTTTTTTTTTTTTTTTTTTTTTTTTTTTTTTGCCTTTTTGAGACAGGGTCTCGCTATGCAGTTCAGGCTGGCTTTAAGCTCACTTTGTAGCTCAGGCTGGTCTCGAACTCACAACAATCCTCCTGCCTCAGCCTCCCGAGTGCTGGGATTACAGGCATGCGCCACCACGCCCGGCCACATATGTAAATTTAATGTTTTCCACTACTTCATTATCTACATCCTTTAGAAATCATCTTAGCCAATTAAAACAATAATCCTGAAATTGCTACCCCTTTTGTCAATTCATTTCTTAAAAAAAAAACTCAGTTGTACTTATTATCTCTTAGCAGAATGTGACCTGGGCACTCACTTCCATTCACAGACCTTGTTCCGAATTATTTTTGAAATAGCTCTGCAGGAATCTAGGAAGTTGTTACCCCCTTGGAACGGTACTTTGCTTTAGAAACCAAGCTCGTGCAGCTTCTGCCATCAAGTTTTCAGAATAACATACTTCTAGAAGCCTGGGACATGTGGATTTGAAACTACTAGAGAAAGTTAAAAAAAAAAAGAGATCCTATACAAAAACTCAAACTATTTTAACAAATATTCCTTTAAATGTCAGGGAATCTCAACACTTCAGAGACACAAGATTTGGCCTCCTAAGAAATCTGGCTTGGTAACAAAGCACTTCAGACCTCACAAAGTTAACAGTTAAGTTACATCTTACCACAAACATTTCAACCTGTTAAAATAAACCAAGGTGAAAGTAAAGAAAACACTGCTAGCTCTGCTTTACTGCCTAAAATATCACAATATTATTCAAAAGTAGAAAGAAATCTTGTTATTTCAGACACTATAAAACTACAAAAGCTCAAGTTGCGGCTTCTGTGTTTCTGTATATCTCATAAATTTCATTTCTTTTAAATTGAAAATGCATCAAACTACATAAAATCATTTTTAACCTGTCATAATTAACAATGCTATTTATTCTTTGAGAGGATATTTTTAGATGAATACATAAAATATATAATGTAATGTCTATTTTTACATCCTTTATAAATATTGTATATGTTCCACTATAAGCTGCCTTGAAGTTATAATTTGGACATTTCTTTTGGGAAACCCATATTTCAATTCAAGGAGCAAGCAAAAGAAATAATGATGCTGTTTATAAGGTCCTGTATATGTGACACACATTTCCACAATTCAGAGAAATATCCTCCTGTCAAAGATTTGTACAATGATTTGTGTGAAACTAAACAAAATGTGAATAATGTTGAATGCAAATCCATAAGACTGACAGATAACTTAGAATGATATGTCATTGAATTAACAGTGGATAAGAAACAAGGTTCTAATTTAGACAGTGAAGAAAATAACTAACTCTAAAACCAGGATGAGCATAACTAGAATTGAAAGGCTTGAAGGAACAAAATTGCAATGGACAGAAGAACAAATAGAACCTGACAACATGCCTTTCTTTGGCCTATAGGCTTGTGACTAGAGTTATCAAAAGGTAGCTATAAAACTGTAGTAAAAAGTACAAAGAGGTACTTAAATTTGGAATTGCTGCAAAGCAAATAATCTAAAAGCAAAAACAATTGCCATAGCTCCTCAGTGCCTTTGTGAGTTATCACTGTTTCTCAAAACTTGGTCTTAAAGAAATATTGAGAAGGGTCAGCCAGGTAACTCAGCAAATTAAAATGCCTGCTTAGGACAGGGTTTGATCCCATGTGCTGTGCTGACCCTACCTCCAGGGTGCATTGAGACTGGGTCTGGTTGCTATCCTAGCCCTTGGGAGGCTAAAACAAGAGGATCACTAAAGGCCGAGCTGTGTAGTGAGACCCTATAGACACTGTGCTAAATACATAAAAAAGAAATACTGAGGAGAAAAGTTAAGATAAAATTTAAGTGTTATTTGAAGCTTAAGTTTCAATTTTATGACAAGGAAGCTATCTCTAAATTCATTAATAAATCAGTTAACAACTTTAATTTTAGAGACATGTGTGTAAAAGGGAGAAATTTGGCAAATTGTGGAAAGCCTTTTTTGATTTTATGTGTCATGTTTAAAAAATTATTCAACATTTTTAGGAACCCAAGTATCGGGCTTCTAGGTTTGATTCTGGCCCTGTTATAGATCAACCTTTATTCCTTTTTATTTCATCATGCTTACTTACTGAAGGGACTTGATATATATGTGTACTTGTTAGCTTAATATGAGAAAAAAATGGAATTATGCATGAAAAGTTTTTAAAACAGTGTTCATTAGAAAAACACACTATATATGTATGTGTATATATATGTATATATTGATTGATTTACCTCAACAGCAACAATACTTAAAACTTCTTGGTCTTTATTTTTTCTCCCTTTATCATATAATTAATTTTGAATTAAAGTGTTCTATTGATTAATAAAACATGTCAGGCATTGAAAAGGAGAAAGTAACAACAAAAATAAGAAGCCTAGATTTCAGTGCATCTTCTAGAAATGTTTCACAAGATAAACTGGCTTGCAAATGAAATATAATTGTTATCAGTAAATATTACTGAAAGACTAGAAAATCAGTTTGGCAAACCATGATATTTTTCTTAGAGCTCTCTTACATTCTGGATCTAAAACAAATATAGATAGATAGATAGATAGATAGATAGATAGATAGATAGAGCTAATTAGTCATTTAGAATTGGCTTTATAATACAGTGTAAATTATAAATAGCCATTAACTATTATGGCCAATTTTAAAAGCTGTTTGAAGAATAAGAGTATTTCAATAACAGCATTTTGAAATTAACAAAATTTTTCTTTCAAACTAACTTATGAAAATATAATCTATGTGCTTAAAATACTAACTATTCATATATTTTTGGGATTATGCTATTTATATTCATCTGTTAAAATTAAAAATGATTCATTTTTTTTATAAACTGTAATGTTCCATCTCACTCTGAATGTGTGCAAATACATTTCCTTAATGTCATATGACTGAGAACAAAATTATGGGGTTTCAAATAATATCCCCTAAAGGTAGAGCATTTCTCAGAGTACCATGTTCTCTAGCTGCAGTTGTTGGCTGAAACTGTTGCTCTTCCTTGTTGGTAAAAGGGTTAGCTAAGACAAGATAAAACCATCTGGAGCTCAGGAAAATGTGCTGAAATCTTTCTGCTTCTTGAGTGCAAAGTACTGAGTTTAATTCCTAATATAAAAAAAGAAAAAAAAGAAGAAGAAGAAATAGAAAAATCTTTCCTGCCCTTCATGATGCAACAAGAGTTGCTGGACAGAAATCCAGACCTCTACATAATCAGGTGGTACATTTTGAAAATGTTTCTGAGAAGAAAATACACCTCTCATATTCCATTCAAAAGTCATTTGACTCAGTTATCTGTTCAAGAGCATCTCCTGATAGGAAGATCAAAATTTTCCCTTCTGTAGGAGGCAACTTGTTTTCCTCATAAGACACAGATTGCTTGCTTTTCATCTGATTTCCATGTAGTAAATTATTAGCCAATTTCATTTCATTAGTCCCTATGCTTTTCTCAACAAATCATTTTAATCCCTATGAATGAAAATAAGTTTAATCACTTACCTCCCCAAACCCTAAGGGAAAAACACATCAATAGAAAAATGAGTTGTCAATCACAGCTAGGAAGAACACGTCATGTGTATGTTTGTGACCTTTTATTTCAGCACACAGCATACAAACGGATTTTGTAGAAGGTTAGAAGACACTAGCGGGATGGCCAAATAGCTCGGCAGATTAAAGTTCCTGCAAGCAGGTGCAGGGGTCAGGGATTTGATCCTCTGATCTGCCTGCCATCCCGGTCCCTGGGACTTGTTGAGATTGCAGTTGAGACTTGGGAGGCTATAGACAGGTGGGTCACTACACGTCCGATCTCATAGTGAGACCCTGAACACCTTTCTAGACCCTTCCATAGAGAAATACATAAATAGATATAAATAAATAAGAGAAACACTAGTATCTGGAATGAGCTGTGCAGCCTTCCTCTTTTACCTATGCATGTCTTGGATTTATCAGGATCACAGATGCACAAATATTAAGAAGAAGATGGTTGTAAAGCCACTCTCTGGAAGGAGCAGAGTTAAATTACTTTTCTTCCCACCAACACACACAGACCTCATTTAAAGAGATGTTTGCATCTGCAGTGTTGTCCATTTTATGTACTGCTGCTTCCTGTTAGATTCTGACAGTCCCTGACCCCATCACGGTTTTAGGCTAAGTGCAGTGGATAGCTTTATTTGCTGGCATCACAGGTGATTGCTCTAGGAAGAAATAAAAGAAGGAAATGCAGCCGCGGTTCTGAGTGCTGCCTACAGTTCATAGCGTGTATTCAACCCATTGATGTAAACTCCACTCTCTTTCAAAACTGGCGTCTTACATGGGGCAAGTAGGAAAGCAGAGATTTTCTTTTTCTTTTTTACAATTGTATAAGAGACCACTATTTGTACAGCCACTATTTGTGGCAGTGAAGCCATTCCATAAATCTGATTCCACCAAAATAACTGGAAAAATTAAACTTTGGGAAATTATGTGGTCCTGTCTTTTTGCTTTATCTTTAACAATCAGAATAACTATTTAAGGGCAATGTTTTTTTTTTTTTTTGTCTTTTTTGAGACAGGGTCTCACTATGCAGTTCAGGCTGGCCTTAAGCTCACTTTGTAGTTCAGGCTGGTCTCGAACTCAAATGTTACCAGTCTGAATAAAATGATAGTATTTTAAAAGTTGTATTTCTGGACATAATATTTATTAGACCTCCTTCAGTACTTATAAATATCTCTGGTGCTTGGAAAATTTATTATGTTCAGTGGTAAGAAAGTAGTTCCTGGACCCATAATTACTGTATAAAAATATCAATTAAAATACACCAGCAAGGAAACAGTTTAGACTTTGATCTTTTGTGGGTTTTCTTTGTAGGAAAAGAAAGTCATTATTCAGTTTTGTTCCTTATAACAACATTTAAAACCCAGCTGTGAACTACAAAGTGCTTACCTTAGGAAACTTTTTTCTGCTTTCTCTCTTGAAGCATCTGAAATCCAAATTAGATTCACTTCATTGATTAAAAATATTGCTTCTAGCAACTTCAAAAAAATGTGTTCAGAAATTTAAATTAGGTTAAGTATTTTGTAGCAGACTGCCATAATAATTTTCCAAAGCAATAAAATCAGTTATCAGAATTAATGATACTTAAAATTCACTTTATGATTTTACTTACATTACCTAGCTTCTTTCCTCTATCTATTTTCGAATGAAGTCCTATAACTCTATAATATGTGTTGTCACTATTCAGTGACCCTGGCTGGGGCAGACAGGACAACTAGATCTAACATAATTCTTTTGAAACTCTTCCTGTGTGTGTTCAGCACTTGTGTAAATCATAAATAAGAAATCTGATGGATTCTGTAACCTGCCATTTCTATAAAAATGAAATTCCCCTAAAGTGTGGGGTACCCCATAATTGGGCCTCCCCGGGGCAGCCAATGATAGGCTGGCATTACCTGCTGAGCAGATAGAATTGCAGCCACCTGAAAATTCTAGGGATGGCCTCTACAGCTTAGTGACCCTCTCCACCCAACTCCTGAGCTACAGCTCCTCCTCCCCGTTACCTATGATGACAAAAGCAATCTGTTTTGCTTAAAACTGTTCAGCCAATCATTCATTCTATAATTTAGGCAGCAAGTTCTCCATTAATGAAGCATGTATGAAGCACCCATCACGTACATGTTCTGCCATGTGTTGTAGTTATGGATACAGAAAGAATTTGAGTCTGCTTTTAAAGAACCTGCTTTTGAGGAAGTAAACACATAATCCTGAAAGTGCAAATGAAATTCTACTGTGGAACAAAGGACATATTAGCAATTCCATATTAATTTTTTTTATTTCTTTTAAAGTGCTAGATGGGCTCGGTGGTGCATTCTAGCAATCAGGAGACTGAGGCAGGAGGACTGAAAATATGAGTTCAGCAAACACTCCAAGACACTTGAGAACAATTCAAAAATAACAATGTGTTCAAGTACCTATTACAATGTAGAGGCCCAGGGTTCAATTCCAGTACAACAATACAAAACAATACCTTCCAGGCAGATGCTCTTTAAAGTTTTACAAAAGGATATGCTTTATATACCTTGTTATTTGGTATTTCACTCATTGCTGTGAGTGAGTAAACAAACAGTTACAATTAATGGTTGTTTAAAATACAGAGGTGGGGCCAGGGAGATGGTTCAGTAGAATAAGTACCTGCCTGGCAAGTACAAGGGCCTGAGTTCAATCCCTGGTTCTGCCAAAAGCACAAAAAAGTATATTACAACTTTTGACTTTCTTAATAGATGCTTTCTAGATCAAGTGGCTCATAGCACAAGAATACAAGCATATAGATCGGTACATGTGCATGTTTGATCTAAGAGTTCAGCTTATCATGATCATCTCAGGAGATCCTAGGTCTGTGGATATCCTGAAGGTGAACAAGCTGCACCACAGGCCCGCAGGACCTGTGTGCCCTCTTCACATGCCCCTTTCCATGCAGGGCTGACCTTCTGTATGTGTCTTCTCCTTTGGAGCCTCTCATTTCTGTTAGCACCTTTGCTCTGGCCCTCTCTAACACTGGCGTAAGGCACACAAACTTTCAATGAGATGTACTTGTTGAAATGCCTTAGACCGTGAGATTGTACATCTAGAGATGTCATGAAAAGTATCTTCTGGCTGAGCCTGATGTTCCATTTCACACAAATTCTCAGCCAATGTTTATTCCCATGCTATCACAGTGGCAATGACAATATATGTCACCTTTACATTTCAATATATGAAGACATTACTTTCATTAACCTACTTTTAGTAAAAGTTCACTGTGAATATCACTGCAGCGAATGTGTTAAATGTATATCACACATGATGTGGAAATAGTAAGCATTTCCTGTCTAAAGAGAATTACAGAAAATTATAGGCAAAATATATTAAAATATAATGAGTACCATAAAAAACAAATAAATATTTAGAAATTGGAAAACAATGAATTTTTATTCAACCTTTCTTTGATAATATGGTCTGCATCAAAACTGGAATTTGGCATTGGCTTTAAACCTTCTCTAGTATCTTCTCAGACATTTTTCTGCCAAAATTCATCTTTAGACTTGGAACAATGACATACAAAGGATAGTAACTCACCAAATTTCTTATGCATTAAAAAAAAAAAATAGGGGCTGGGGAGATGGCTCAGTGGAATAAGCACTTCTCTGGCAACTGTAATGGCCTCAGTTCAATCCCCAGCTCTGCCAAACAAATAAATAAATAAATAAAAGTATAAATAAATAAATATGTAACTATCTATAGTTACTGTCTTGGTTATCTTTTACTCTTTTCTGGGACAAAATACCAACAAATCGAAGGAAGGAGATTTTTATTTAGCTTATAATTAGTGGAGGTTTCAGTTCATACTCCACTGACTCCAAGGCAAAGAGCAGCAGTGCATGGCAGCAGGGGTTTAAATTCAGGCCCCTGCATGTGTTAGGCAAGCACTTATTCCACTGAGACATCTCCCCAGCCCTGAAGAAGCCTTTTTGAACTCCTTTCTACATTGCTTTTGTGCTGACTCACTCTGGGGCAGGTTCACCCACCCTAGGGCTAGGGGCTTGGAATCTGCAAACAGTTCATGCCAAGCTTCCGACTTCTCAAGTTGACACACTGTCTCACCACTACAGTTACTATATTGTTTTCCTTCTAATAAGTCTTTGAGCCCTTAGCTAGTATGCTAATATAACGTACTGTGACAGATAGCATTTGGTGATAGAAACCTGGGCTGGGGAAAGATCCAGTGTATACTGGGATATGAGGTGTAGCACATGTCTAAGGATGATGGGGTTCATATTTCTACATATAATCTTATCATGGAAATACATGATTTTTGTTGGAGTGGCAGTTGAGTAGAATATGTCCTATAACACAAATTATTAGAGTATTAAAATGGAGTGTTTCTAAACACCCATTTGAAAACTATCTCAGTTTGCCTGTTTTCTTTTTTTTTTTTTTGGTACTGGGAATTGAACTCTCAGGACTCTTGCCAGGCAAGTGATTATTCTACTGAGCTATCTCACTGGGAAAGATTCAAAAATAAGCACAGTATGCTCTTTGCATAAGGGATCAGAAACTTTAATGATGTAGCCACTCTTTCAAGAAATAATTGTCTGACTCTATATTAATGAGTTACTTTGATTAGACTTTGTTGCAGATGATTTTTTAACAAATAATACTTCTATGAAACTTTCTTTCTCAGAGGCTAAGGCTTATCATGTTCATATTCTGAGCTATTAAACCAATACTAAAGCCTAACAGCCATGCTGTATGCTATTTATAACTGAATGAATGAATAAACTCTATAAACACTGCAGGGTAGAAATTTCTAGTAGATGTCTCCAAATATCCAAGAGAATGGGCCCTATTGATAGTGCAGATATGGTAAAAGGAAAATGCTTGCTCTTCTCCAAGTTCTGACTGATTAAGGGAAGATTTTCTAAACAAAACACAGCAGTTATTCTTTTACTGAATACATTAGAAACACATTAAAACTGCACCTTAGAACAAGTACAATTTCACATTTTACTAATTTTTTCCTGAAATATTGTGCAATTAAATGTGATGCTCATATTTTTGCTAGACTTCAGATACGCTGCTCTTCAAATTATTTTTATCACTTTTGCTATATTCAAAGACAGTAGTAATAAAAGTACATAACACTCTTAATGAACTGCCAATAATCTAAAGAAATAATAGTATTTGGCAGATATATTCAATTAAGATATTAAAGGTGTCAGTCTGGAATGCATAACAAAAATTAGATGTTTATAGTCTTAGAAAATTTGAGTCAAATATTTACTCTATAAGAATAATCTGATAATTGAAAAAATGTATGTTAGGGCTGGCGGTATAGCTCAGCGGACTAAGCGCTTGCTTAGGTAAGTGCAGGGACCAGTGTTCAATCCTTGGTTCCCCCAGCCGCGCCGGCCCCGCCTTCGGGTGCACTGAGCCGGCAATGCAATCCGGGCGCGGTGTCGCGCGCCTGTCATCCCAGCACATGGGAGGCAAAAAGCAGGAAGATCACTATGAATGTGGGCTGCATGCATAGTGAGACCCTGCACCAAAAAAAAAAAAAAAAAAAACAAAAAAAAAAAAGAAAGAAAAAATGTATGTTTGCTTTCATCTAAATCAGTTTTTCATACATATGTTGTCACATACACTCCTCCTCATACACACTGTGTTAGCATTCAGATATGCTTGTGTGTGTATTTCTTCTTGGTTTCCATCCTTCTTTACAGTCACTGTTATCAGGGTAGACATAATAAACTGCACTTATGCAAGTATCAAAATAGCATCAATTAAGATACACCATATTTTTATAGAATTGATTTTCATCGAGTACCATGAGTTTCCAATATAGCTTTCTGAAGAATGTTTATGATTCAATGGTACTCAAATAATATTTAATGTATCTCATTATATATCCTTGAAAGCTTGTTCATATATACAACTCTCTGAAAAGAGCCATAATATACAAATTAAAGTGTCTGCTTAGGCAGACCCATTGGCCGGGTTTCAATCTTCAACCAGCCATGCCAGCCCCGTCCCCGGGGCACAATGAG
Source organism: Ctenomys sociabilis (assembly GCA_004027165.1). NCBI lineage: Eukaryota > Metazoa > Chordata > Mammalia > Rodentia > Ctenomyidae > Ctenomys > Ctenomys sociabilis. The sequence continues at coordinate 9,647 of PVKA01029698.1, forward strand.
ACAGTGACTGAGACTGAGTGTGGTGGCATCCACCTGTATCCAGTGTGTGGGAGGCTGAAACACAAGAAGGATCACTAGAAGTCTATGTGTAGTGAGATTCTGTAGATCCTGTACTAATTACATTTTAAATTTTTTAAAAGATAGTGATGTTGCCAGGGAGATAGCTCAGTAAAACAAGCATATGCCTGGCAAGTGCAAGGGCCTGAGTTCAATCCCTGGTTCTGTAAAAAAAGTGATCTTAAAAGTTTAGATTTTATAAAACAAATGTAATGTGAGGAAGGAATCCAGTAGAAAATGTTCCTAGTACATGGAGTTACTTGTGCTAACCAAGACACTGGGAGTATGCATGTGTAGGTGAAAATACTCACAGAATTCCACACTTCCAGAAATGACAGTTGGTAGCAGCTACTACTGTGTGCCAATCTAGTTTAAAAAATCACAGACAAACTGTGCTTTATACATCAGGTCTACGTTTCGGTTTTGAGAATAATTCCTTAAGCTTTATATTTGAGTGTGTCAATTTACTACTTTGAAAGTTATGTTGAGCTCTGTAACTCTGATAAATCTAATCATACCAAGAAGAAATAATTTTTTTTGGTATTTTGTAACATTATTTTTCATACTTAGCACTTTTTACAGAAGTGGGAGTGCAGCTAACCAACAGACTCATGGGAAGGGACGATAAGTGTAATGTGGTTGAGCGTCCAGGCCGCAAGCCCAAGATGCTATTGTCAGCATAAAAAAAAAAGACTGGTAGAGTATGTTTGTACAACACATCCTTATTTTATGAAGCATGTTGTTGTTAGGTTCTGTACCCCTGCTGCACACCACTGGGTAGGAATTGTGGACATTAGCAAACCTAACAGAGATGTTTTATGAAAGATAACAAATTGCTAAAGCAACAGATCTCAGTGAAACGATTGGGCTACACTGACAAATTCATATCAACCTTCAGGAGTCAAACTCCAAATTCTGTGAGCTTGGTCTACCAGGAGAGGCTGTATGCTGTAGAAACTTCTATGGGCCTTGCTTTCCTCATTTACATCACTCATTGCCCCAATTCACCATGCCCCTAATTACTTTTAGATTTATAACTAGATCATATTTTGTTTTACATGGGAAATTATATATCATTTTCAACTGAGACAAAGGTTTTATAAATCCAAAGAGCTACAGGATCTTACTAATCTACATTGATGTAAATCTGGGACTGTGTGAAAATAGACTCAGAATCTGTTACATAACAAGGGAAAGATGAGCTATAAAATCCAGCAGGCTTTCTGGTATGTGTGTCAACAGTTCCATACAAAAGGTGCCATCTATTGCCTGTTGGACCAACACCTGGACTTCATGTTGGTCAATAGTAAATGTAATTGACTTGCCAGAAATTAATTGATGTACTATTATTGGAAGGAACCCTGGAAGTCACAAACACAATTTTAAATTATATATCTAATAAAAAATAAGAAGTCAAATTCCTTTGTAAACATGCTGCTAATGTGGTATATTCACTACTAATACTAACAAGAAAATCCTAATCTATGCAATACTTTAATTAGATAGAGCTGATATACATGACAGTTTATTATCAGTACACCTGAAATATATGAATTTACAAAGTCGGTGAGTATGTCTTGTCAGCAGGTCACCAACAGACTCATGAGAACAGACAATAAGAAACTTAAACCATGTGACTACGGAGAATCAAACAAGGGCATTTCATGACCAAATAGTGCACACACTTCCTATTTTAGAATGTCAAGTCTGCAACAAGGAGCAGGAAAACTGAAGAATTGTACAGTGGCTTTGGCATTTCTTTCTGTTTCCAGATTTCAATTTTCCTCATTACCGGCATCCTTGAGAATATTAGCCAAACTTCAGCACTGGATGAGCCCACTGATTCTGATTTGGCAACCTTAAACATTTCATATTATGTCAGTGCATGAGCCAGTGTGTGTATGTATGAGCTGTCTACAGTCTAAATTCTTAATGGCCAGGCACTTATTAAACCAAGAGTTTTCTTGCAAATGGAGAAAAAAGCCTGGAAATGAGGCATCAACAATCTATAAGACAGAAATTATATCAAAATGTATGCAGTTTTATTTTTGGTCTTAAGACATCTTTCATTACACATTAGTTAAATGATACATTCAGTTTATAAATTATAGTAGAGAAAAATGAAGAACTGCTAAATGTATATATATGTCTGTATTAAAGAATATTAAGTATTTAACATTAATCTATATATCAATACATAATACTACATAATAAAATTATGTAGTAGGTGATTTTATAACAATTTCTCTCATTTCAAAGATTAAATCCTTTATAATATTGGCAGTACTTTTCTTTATCACATTTTATTTTAAGTAGTATCTTCTATAACTTCCATCAAACTCCAACACAGAAACTCTTATACATCTGGAAAATTTAAGATAACTTGTTAAATATGATAAGAATGTAGTGTCGGAACTCCTGCAGTGAACAAATTTGCCTTCTAACATTACAAAAGGCTAAACTTATACCCAAATATCTTCAAAGATGAAAAAGGAGAACTGAGATTAGGACAATAATTAATAAGAGGTCTCCAGTCAGTTGGAAGTGGAAGTTCAGTTTGACTGCTTTGTAGTATATTTATAAGCAGTAGCTAAACCATATCAGATCCAGCCCAGGCCCTCTATATGTGTTACACCTTCCACCACACTCTGGGGACCCCTTCACTCTCCAGAGATAGCTCAAGCCCTAGGCCCAGCAAGTATGTGGGAGAGCTTCTGGGCTCCCCAACAACCACTGGACCTCTCCAGACCTACACCAGGCCTGCCGTATGAGACCTTTCTCAAAGCTCTCAGGAACCTCAACTCCCCAGGATCCAGGGCAGGCTTGCTGCATGAGTTAGACCTTCATCCACACTTTGGGGAACCCTCCATGTCTCTGGATCCAGACAAAACTCAGGCCCTGCAAGTGTGTGGGAGTGCTTCAACACTCCCCTGTGCCAACTTATCCCCTTCAAACCCAGTCCAGGTCTGTCATACAAGCCTGGGTAAAACGCTGAAGCTGAATTCCCTGTAGAGAAAACTAATGCAGGAGAGAACATCTTGCCAGAGAGGCACAACAGGTTCAACTCCAAGGGCTGCATCAGGAAGGATCTGAGCACAGTAGACAGACACAAGCCAGGCACAAATGGATGAACTCATACTTAACAGTCCTGAACCTAAATTTTAGTAGGTGCTAAGGTTATAACTGCACCAAAGCTCTGCTGCACAGGTTAGAGGATAACACTATACAAAACTACAGAGAATGAGTAAAATGTAATCTCAGGTCCCGAGCCCACACAGAACAAGTGCAGAGGACATTAGCAGAGAAGAAACTAGAAATCACACAGTTGAAACATTTGAAAGAACAGTGTTTGAAGTAAAGAAAGAACAGCAGAAAGGTATAGAGGAACTCAGATCAGAAATAACCTTTGAAATGAAAAGAGAAATCTCTGAATTAATAGCATATGAAGTAAAGAATCAAATACAGAAATATTGAGGAAATCCGATCAATAATAATATCTGTAATAAAAGAATTAATAACTTCTTTTAAAGAAGACACTGATAAAAAGTAGATGATATAAGAAAAATGGCACATTTCATGAATGGGCAATACAGGAAAGAAATACATCACATGAAGCAGGGTCAAACAGATATAGAGAAACTTAAAATCTCAATTACAAGCTTGCAAAATCATTTGAATGAAAGTGAAGATAGAATTTCAGATCTTGAAGACACCGTCATAGTTAGTGAAAAGATAAGAAAAGATCATGTAAAAACAACTAAGATGCATTAAAAAATAATTCATTACCTGAAGAATGATGCAAAGACACACAATGTAAGACTAATAGCCATCAATGAGAAAGAAGGATTCAATACAAATGATACAAAAATAATTTGGGCAGAAGGTAATAGCAGAAACTTCCCAAATATGAGAAAAACATCTGACATTCAGGGAACCAAAGCATACAGAAATCTAAATAACTTCAACCCAAATAAAAACACACTGAGACGTATAATAGTCAAGATCCCAGAAATCCAGCACAAGAATAATATAGTGAAAGCTGTTAGAGAAAAGAAATAAATCACATTTAAAGGAAAACCCATCAGAATTATGGACAACTTCTCTTCAAAAACCATGAAGGGAAGAAGAGCATGGAGCACAGTACTTCAAGTCCTATATGAAAGCAAATTCCAGCCCAGACTACTATACCCTGCAAAACTCTCTTTCAAGTTTGATGGAAAAATAAAATACTTCCATGACAAAGAACAACTGAAGAATTTCATGATGATAAATCCAACCATACACAGGCCACTAAAAAATATTCTAGAGAGGGACCAAAATAATCAGAATTCTATGAACAAGAACAGAAGGAAGCCACTAAATATGGCAAACAGTTAAACACAGGAGAAAAAGGAGTAAACATCAGCAAGTAAATAACATGCAAATCATAAGCCAACACATCTCAATTATAACCATCAATGTGAATGGACTGAATTCACCAATTAAAAAAAAAAAATAGACTGGCACAGTGGAATAGGAAACACTATGCTGTATACAAGAAACACACTTAAATCATAAAGAAATTTGTAGGAAATTCAAAGGATGGAAAGCAATACTGCATGCCCTAGCACCTCTGAAAATAGCAGAGGTTGCAATGCTGTTCTCAGACAGTCTGAACTTTAAATCAAGAATGATCAAATGAAATAAAGAATTTCATTATATACTTTTTAGGGGAAAAATTCAAAAGGAAGGGGTAACACTGCATGTATGCAGTGAATACGGGAGCACCAAACCATATAAGAAAAACTAAATGGAATGAAAAATCTAATGTACAATACCACAATGTTAACAGGAAAACGTTACACACCTTTTCCCAAAAGATAGGATAAACACACAAAAAATTAGCAAAGAAGTAGCACAACTGAACCAGAGCTTGAAACAAATAGAAATAGTGGACATATACAAAGTGCTCTAACCAAGCACAGCTGAATATACATTTTTGAAAGTGCACATGGGTCATTTTCTAAAATACACCACATACTAGTCAATAGGTCATGCTTAAGCATGTACACGAAAACAGAAATTATCCCATGCATATTATCTGACCACAGTGCAATGAAAGTGGAAAAAAAACAACAAAAGAAAGCGGAAAAACTCCATAAATACATGGAAATTAAACAACAACCTACACAGCAACCAATGGGTTACTGCTAATATTAAACAAGAAACTACACAGTATCTATAATTCAATGAAAAGTCAAGCATAACTTATCAGAAATTATGGGGTACACTTAAAACAGTTCTCCGAGTGAAATTTATAGCTGTGAACTCACGCATTAGGAAAACAGAATGGGAGCAAATAAACACCCTAATGCTACACCTCCAACATCTAGAAAAAGAAAGCAAATCAACCTCAGAGCCCAAACATGTGAAGAAATCATAAAGATTATAGTAGAAATCAATTCAATTGAGATGAAGAAAAGAATTAACAAATCAAAAAACTGGTTCTTTAGGAAAAAAAAGATTCAAAAATAAGCAATAAGGAATGAAAAGATTATAATTACTACAGACCCAGTGAAATTCTTTACCAATAGCTACTTTGAGAATATTTAATCTCACAGAATAGAAGACATGAAATGGACAGATTCCTTGGAAGGTACAAATGACCAAAACTGATTCAAGGAGATACAACCACTCTCAAAAATCCAATAATATCTTTTTTCTTTTTTTTTTCTTTTTTTTTTTTTTTTGTCTTTTTGAGACAGGGTCTCACTGTGCAGTTCAGGCTGACCTTAAGCTCACTTTGTAGCTCAGGCTGGTCTCGAACTCACAACAATCCTCCTGCCTCAGCCTCCCTAGTGCTGGGATTACAGGCATGCACCACCACGCCCGGCTATCCAATAATATCTAATGAAATATGAAATCAATTAAAAAACAACAACAAACCAAAGTCCAGGTAGTGATGGATTCAGAGGTGAATTATACAAGAAATTTACAGAAGATATAATCCCAGTACTCCTCAAACTCTTTAATGTAATTGCAAAGGAAGCAATTCTCCCAAAGTCATTCCTGGAAGCAAATATTATACTGATGCCAAAACCAGGGAAAGATGTAGCTATAAAAGAGAAGTATAGGGCAGTCTCTGTCATGAACATTGATGCAAAATCCTTACAAAAATCATAGAAAATAAAATACAGAAAATAGCCAATAAGATCACATGACATTACCAAGTAATATTCATCCCAGTGATGCAAGGTTGGTTCAATATTCACAAATCTATAAATTTATATCAATAGAGCAAAAACTAAAAACCACATAATCATGTCAAATGTTGCAGAAAAAGCTTTTGACAAAGTCCAACACCCATTCATGTTCAAAGTTCTGCAGACAAATGGAATACTTGGCCTCTACTTCAATCAGATAAAAGCCATTTATGACAACTTAATGGCTAACATAATTCTAACTGGGATAGGTCTAAAATCTTTTACTCTTAGATCAGGTACAAGACAAGGAAGTCTTTTATCACCCCTCCTATTCAATATAATTCTGGAATCATTAGCTAGGATCATTAGATAAGAGAGAGATAATTAAAAGGAATAAGAATAGGTAAAGAAGTTAGATTATAATTATTTGCGGGTTATATGATACTTTATATTCAAAAACCAGAAAGATCCATCAAGAAGCTACTATAATTGATACAGAAATTCAGTAGCATTGAAGGACAAAAATTCAATACCCAAAAAAGTGATAGCATTCCTCTACACAGATAACAAATCCACTGCGTGGGAAAAAAGAGAAACAATACCTTTCACAATAACATGAGGAAAATGAAATACATTGGAACTAATATAACTACAGAAGTCAAAGAATATTTCAAGGAAAATTACAGTACTCTGAAAACAGAGATCATAGAGGATTTCAGAAAATGGAAAGATATTCCCTGCTCCTGGATAGGAAGAACCAACATCATGAAGATGGCCATATTTCCAAAATTGCTGTACCAATTTAATTCAATCCCTGTCAAACTATGATGAACATACCTCACAGACCTAGAGAAATCATTTCTAAAATTTATTTGGAACAAAAGAGACCTAGAATAGCAAAGGCAATACTGTGCAACAAAGACAAGGTGGGAGGCATTACAATTCCTGATGTGAAATTGCACAAGGCTACTGTGATAAAATCAGCGTGGTATTGGCAACAAAAAAGAACTGAAGATCAGTGGAATAGATTAGAAGATGCCGAATACTCTACGAACACACTCAATGACCTTACCTTCAACAAAAGGGCAAACATGCTAACTGGAAGAAAGATAGCCTCTTTGCAAATGTTGCTGGAAAAACTGGCACTATGCATACCATAAACTAAAACTTGACCCAGGGGTATCAACACGAACTAAGATAAACTCAAAATGGATTAAAGATCTAAACATTAAAACAGGAACACTGAATCTTCTGGAAGAGAAAGTAGGAAGAACTCTTGAAGACATAGGGGTAGGCAAAGTGTTCATGAGCAAAAATCAAATTGCACGTGTAACGCTTGAAAGAATTAATGAGGATTTCCTCTTATTGAGAATTTTTTTGCATATCAGAAGAAATCATCAACAAATTGAAAAGAAAACCACAAATTGGGAAAATATCTTGACTGATAAGTACTCGACAAAGGTCTGCTCTCTTGAATTTAAAAAGAACTAAAAAAAGAGTAGGGTCTCAAAATTTAAAGACCCTATCCAGAAATGGGCTTCCTAGATGAAGTTTTAATTCTCAGAGGATGAAATTAAAGAAGCCAATAAATATATGAAAATATGCTCCAATCCATGAAATGCAAATTAAAACAACAGTGAGGAACGATCTCACTCCAGAAAGAATGGCTATCATAAGGAAATCAACCAACAACAAATGTTGGATAGGCTTTGAGGAAAACGGAAGCATTCTCCATTGTTGGTAGAATGTAAACTGGTGCAACCATTATGGAAATAAGTGTGGAAATTCCTTAAAAAAACTAGTACTACAAATCCCATTCAAGCCAGATATCCCTCTACTGGGAATTTTTCTGAAAGAACTGAAAACATCATATTGTAGTGATATATGTATGTCTATGTTTATAGCAGCACAATTTGTGATAGCCAGATCTTGGAAACAACCAAGATGCCCATCATCTAAGGAATGGATGAAAAAGATGTGGAGTTTTGTACAATGGAAATATATACAAATGTATACAAAAATGTACAAAATTTATACAGAAATATACAAATTGTATATTTTTATACAATGTATATATTTTTATACAATATATGTATCAGCTATAAGGATTGATAAACTCAGAACCCTCATATTTATGTAGATGTCACTTCAAGATATTCTCATAAATGAAGTAAACCAGACCCACATGTGTAAATATTGTATAGTCTTCCTAGAATAAGAACTCAAAAGAAGAAATAAGCATAGAAATGTATAAGACAACTGAAACAAAACTGGGAAGTTGAGGACTAGGCAGAGAAGAATGGGCAAGGGAGAAAGCTGGGAAACATGACAGTGGCAAAGCCATACATTTATATGTACAAGGTGAGTAAGGCAATAGTTCTAAGAATCTTCAGCAGATTTTCAAAACTAGCAGTTAATTGGTAGGATTCTCACCCTGACAAACTATATATTCTGATGAGACCTGTGCACTAAGCAACTGCACTGAAGATAACAATGTGTAGGGCAATGTTTGGAATGTCTGGCATTCTGGTATTCTAAATGTGTACTGTTTGTCATTACACACCAATTACTCCATACCGCCTCTCAAATAAATGTTTGTTTAAAATAAAAAGATAATAAATGGAAATAAAAGACAAGAAAAAATGTCACTAGACTTTCCTGCTTCAATGCTGTATATGCTTAGATTTCTAAACTTCTGTGTAAAAATATGTGATTGTTTACTCCTATTTTTTAAAAATATTTTTCATGTTTTAATTTTTGTCTCCATAGTCTGTAGGGACTTAAAGTTTAATGTCTCAATACTTGATTTAAAATGCTGTTGCATTTTATGCTGAAGATGTTTGATATTCAGACCGATAGTTAGGATAAACCCAACTGCATATGCTGTAGGGTAATAACAATAAGCTTCTCTTCTGGAGGGTTAATAACCTAAGGTTGCAGACCAAAAAATTAGAGGAAAAAGAAGGTCTACAAGGACAGCCAACGTTTTGGTCCCAGCCTCTTAAGATCAGTCAACACTCATAGCATAGGTAAACCTGTACTGTAACATCATTTAATTCAGTTATGTCCCAAATTTTCTGATCAAGGATAATATGGAGCCACAAAAGAAAGTGATTAATGATGAAAGTATGCATAAGGAGTGTCACATGGAGAGAAAACATTCTCTCAGGCTTTCACAGAGAGCAAATTAGTCAAGCAATGACTGCGACTCATGCACATGGCTGTCACTGATAAAAAAAATCAATAAACTGCAGTACAGAGTTTCTGGGTAAATCCTGAGGCGATTTGACTGACCTTATCAGATACAAAAGTTACATTTCTTGTTATACAGGTCTTGATTTACGTTCATCTTAACCATCCATCAGAAAAGTTTAAAAATGAATTATAAAAAGTAAAGCCATATTAATATGCTGAGCTGTAAAAGGCTCAGTTCAACAACTTCTGACATTGCCAGTCTTATAGAAAACCCAGTACTATTGTGGACTACTGGACTATACTCGAATATTTTGCTGAATTTATAAACCTACAATATTTAAGTGACAGTGGAATACCATTCTCTGACAAAACTGAATAATAAAATGGATACAAATGAGCAACCATTTTGTATCTATATATTCAGAATAGTTAGGATAGATATACAGCTACATTATCTTAATTCAGTGAGTAGAAATATTTATTCTAATAATGTTTTGACAGCATATAATGTCTGCATCTTGTACAATGAATACCACTAAGAAGACAAAAATATGCAATGCATTAATTATTGAAACTGTCCTACTAATCATTTTGGTTTTTTTTTTTTTTTTTTTTTTTTTTTTTTTTTTTTTTTTTTTTTTTTTTTTTTGAGACAGGGTCTCACTATGCAGTTCAGGCTGGCCTTAAGCTCACTTTGTAGCTCAGGCTGGTCTCGAACTCACAACAATCCTCCTGCCTCAGCCTCCCGAGTGCTGGGATTACAGGCATGTGCCACCACGCCCGGCTCTCTACTAATCATTTTGAAACTATCCCATTGTTATTTGTTTCTCAATAAATTATTATAAAATAAAATAAACCAAATAAATAGTTACTGCATCCCTGAGCTTCTTGACTACATTCTCTACTGTAAACATAAAGGGCGACCAAGAGAAATGGGCTGCTGTGCTCGCTCGGGGGAAGGTGGGAGTGGTACCGTAAAAGAGCAAGGAGAACAGCGTGCTGCAGCTCTTTGCCTCCCAGAGATGGACATGAGCAAAGTCAGCACCCTAACCGCCAGGAGCTGCAGCAGGAACTGAGGCGGTGTCAGGAGGACATGGCTCTGAAGAGGCCACAGCAGTGCTCACAGCATCAGAACTTGGCATTTCTCCTGGCAAAGATGCTTATGGGCAGTTAGGTCTCAGCATGCTCACTTACAATGAATTTGGTGGCACCAATGACTGAACTACATAGTCCCAAAAGGGTGAAAAAAGGAAAAATCATTAAGGATGATTTCCATACTGCACATACTTTCCAAGGATATATATATATATATATAAAATTTGAAAAAGATTTCTTTAATGTTCTCGCCCAAAGCCATATACAGGGGCTGGTGGAATAGCTCAGTTATCTAAAGAACTTGCTTGGGCAAAAGCTGTCAGGCATAGGGGACTGCTGTTCAATGCCCAGCACCATATGGCACCCCAGTCCTGCCCTTAGGGCAGGCCTTGCCAGCCAAAAAAAAAAGAAAGAATACTTCTCCAGTTTCTCTGTAAAAGGAGCTGGAAAGCCACTAACTTCAAAGTCACAGCACAAGGTAAGATATTTTTGGAAATTATTAGGGTGAGTCAAATAGCTCAGTGAGGGATTAAAGTGAGTGACTGCAGGTCCAGGGACCAGGGGTTTGATGCCCTGGGCCTGTAGTGCCTGCCGCACCCTTGGTGCTGAGACAGCAATTGAGACTGGGTGTGGTGGTGTGAATCTGTAATCCCAGATCTCAGGAGGCTCTAAACAGGTAGATCATTACAAGTCTGATCTAGTAGTGAGACCCTGAACACCCTGTAGACCCTTCCCTAAGATACAACAACAACAAAAAAAAAAGATGATTAGATTGTCATGGCTTTGCTTCTTGATTTAGAAGCTGAAGTGCTTTCACTAATATCTGTTACACCTCATGTGTGCAGTTTTCTTGTTGATTGTGTTTGAATCACTCATATTATTTTTAATAAGCTGTTTCCTTAAAGATTAGGCTGAAAGCGATTATTCACTATGTGATTTATGTAGTTTAATTTAGCTAATATCTCCTATAAATCATGTTATTCTGTAATTTATCAAAACACACAGGAAGGAAGGAAACTACTCAAAGCGTCCCATCTTAGGGCTCCAAGGAGCCTCGATCTTCCTGTGGATACGTCCTGCTCAGTACATGGTCCGTCCCCTTCCAAGATGCACAGGAAGGTCCTGAAGCCAGTTAAAACATTACACTTTAGTAAAGGATAAAAATTAATTTTGTGTTTAAAATTTAACAGCTGTCTCAAATGCATATTTCTCATTTTGAGAAGTACTGTTTAGACTATTGATCAAGTTGCACTAATTTTCTTTTACTATAGAAATAAAATATGCAGCATAAGCAAACATATATACATATAAATTAACATCTCTTTAAGACATTTTTGAAGCAGTCTGTGTTCTCTTAGCTGTGTGATATAATTATCCAAAACAGAATTCCATTTCTGCTGCCAAATAATTATTACTGATTGGTTCTGTCTGGAAAGTTCACCGAATTTAACTGCTAAGCACAAGGAGGACCTGTAAGGATTTATGGAGGCAGTTTTAATTTTTGACTATGTTTAGATAATGTACTTAAACAGTACCCAAAATAAACAAAAAGTTTTCTAAAATGGTGCGCATGCCTTCTAATTTGTCAAAAAGAAACTATCCTCTCTGCATATGGCTGACTTATATGATTTCAGTATAACTAGTTATATTCACTCCTAAATGTACTTTATGTTTTATCAATACCATGATACATCTGTTAAATACTTACAACTATAGAATATCTTTATCCATTCAACCTTTGATTTTGTGTGTGTTGTGTTCAATACAAAGTGAATTATTACTTCTAGTTCTTAATTGTGAAAATGTCAGATTCAGAAAAAAAAGGATTCTCAAAATTCATTACTAAAACTTTATTTTTGGTCAACTTATATACTAATTATTTACTTCATGTGTATGCGCCTGATGAAGGAGAATGAAATAAATATCCTTTTTGACTCCTGATATTAAAACTTGGTTCAGAATATCGAATGTCTAACAACTTAAAAAATCATAGTTCCTTTGACCCATTGATCAGGATTCATGCTTTTTATACAATGAGCAGTTTGGGTAAGTTTCAGTCCTAGCAATTGGAGGAGATGCTAATTTTAAGCTTAAACTACTGTTAAAATAACAGTGAAGCCTAACTTTTCTTTTGTCTCTGGTGCTGTTAACAGCAAATCTAGAAATGATTAACATGTTCTGTAAGAGTTTATAATTTAAATATGTGGTAGTGAACATTTGTAAATACACTTGGTTGTAAAAACTTTCACAATTAACCACCTATGACTTTAGAGCATAATAAAAGCTACAAATTTAATACTAATCTTGAACTTAAATAAATTGCTTTATGTGATAATGAGGCTTTATAATGATTTAGCCTTTTTTAATGATAATTTCCTTTGAGATGTAGAAAAGAGTTTGGCATAGTAATAAGCAGCCAGCCTTAGGATATGAAAGACACAAGAAAATAAAATTCATTGAATTATCTGAAATATAAGGTACTTGATTTTTCTTCTTGTTGTCTTGATTTCAGGACAACATATATTTGATTTTTCCCTGAGTGCAATGCTTTTTAGGATCTTTCATTGAATATCCCTTCTATTCCTTGTCTCATATCTCAGTTAGGTACCTTGATTGATCTTTATTCATATAGGTTATGTTTTGTGTACAATGTAGTAATTCTTTCTCTTTCTTCCAAAACACTGCACTCCCAAATTTTGTTAACTTTGTCCTGTTATATAGCTCATTTCATTTCAGTTTTATGAATGGAGTAATTAAGACACGAAATTTGTAATGACTCTGATAAATTCCTAAGGCTATCAAATTGACCACATTTCCAACTAGAAAAGAAGTGACATTAAGTGCAATTGGTGCACATATTTTCCTGGATCTGATAATCTACAAAAACATTATTTGACAGCAAAAGACATTACATTTATAATATATCTGAACATTTTCTCTGCAAAGATTTTACTTTCTAAGACTGCGTAGTAGTAGTAGAAATTTCTCTAATTTTTTAAACTGAACAATCTTCCCTTTAGGGACAAATTATTTAGAGAGAAAATTTACAATGGAGAGCTGGAACATCACAAGTTGAAAGGAAAGAAGGATGAAGTGCCTAAGTGAATGCCTAATATTCTATATGAATGATATTCTTTAAGCTGGGGAACCTATCCCTCACCAAGTTAATAGACCATCTATACTGACTTTATTGGAGAAAAACAATACACTTTTAGAAGCTATATTTCTTAAGATGAAATTCACCTGCTGGTTTGGTGGTCAATCCAGTTCTACAGCCTATGAATAGGTGCAAGGGCTTCTTTTTGTTATTTCAAACCATAGTTTGTTCTTGTCTCAGAACAATTAAACTGTTACTATATTAAAGCAAATAAGGAAACTTCAACCATAAGCAACAAAATATAACCACAATATGCAGTTAGATGGTTCAAAGGATCGAATCCTTTACACAGCCAAAATGAAACATTTACATGCAAAATCTACCCCATAGGTCTCTAACCCAAGATGCTGCCTCTGAAAAACAGGTAGGAAACAATCTAACTGAATATTTATTCCTAAAGTTATTATCTGATTCTGTAAATATTTTGTTAAAACATAAATTAACATCTTTAGAGGATGTATTATTGTGTGTTGGCGTCACCATTGTGTGATCTGAACTTCATCTCCTTCCAAAATTTCCACCTCCAATTACCACTTAATATAGGATACTGGGATTAAATTTACTACACAAGAATTTTTGAGAGATTATAAGCAATCCAAAGAAACAAATCTTTTAAAAAAAAGCAAGAAGAAAAGCTTTTCAAAGGAGGGCAGTGAGTTTTTTAAATAGCATATAATATGTAAGTAAAGGGAAGACATCTGCAGTGGCATAAGTTGTATAGTTTTAGAGTATCCTTCTGATATATGCTTTTATTTCCTGGGAAAATTCTGAGTATATCATCTATCTAGAGAGGGAAACTTAAGGGAGACAGTTACTAGACATAAAGTTATAGACTAACCTTTCAAGTTAATACGATGGGATAATGAGTAATTATGGATATTCTGATTTTGTTTCCTAAAAACTGAAGTGTTAAAGTATCCATTCCAGTGTGAATCATTTGGAGGTGCAGCCTTTGAGGTAGTTAGATTTATTTGATTCAGGACGTTGATCCTGATTGTAGGCTTAGGGTCCTTCAAAAAGAGAACAATAAGCTTTTCTTTTTGAAGCTCTTTCTTTCTTCTCTGTTTTAGTTACTTTCTGGATGCTGAGATAGAATACTTGAAACCCAAAGTTAACAGAAAATAGGTGTATTGGTCACATGACTTGTAGACATTTCAGTCCGCAATTGGCTGGCTCCAAGGCAGAATGACATGGCAGAGAATGGCAGAGAAGAACTCAATGATGATAGGTTAGCAATATCACTAAGCTTCTCTTCTGGAAGGTCAACAAGCTAAGGTTGCAGACAAAAATTAGAGAAAAATAAGGGCTACAAAGACAGCCAATATTGTGGCCCTAGCCTTTCAAGGTCAGTGAGGACACAGAACATAGGAGAACCTGTAATGTAACATCTGGTAAATAAGTTGTATCCCAAATTTACTGATCAAGGAGATTACGGAAGCACAGAGGAAAGTGATCAATGATATAGAGTGTGCCTAAGGAGAGTCACATGCAGCAAAAGCATTCTCTCAGGCTTTCACAGAGAGCAAATTGGTCAAGCAATGGCCATGACTCATCCACATGGTTGACATTGATAAAGGATCTACAAAGTATGGTACAGGGTTTTAGAGTAAATCCAGAGGGGATTTGACTGAACTTGGCAGGTACAAAAGTTACATTTCTTGTTTTATAAGTCTTGCTTTATCTTAGTCTTAACCATGCAGCAGAAAGGTATAAAAATGAGTTATACAAAGTAGAGCCATATTAATATTAAAAATCAACAACTTGTGACACTGCCAGTCATGCAGACAACCCACTACTACTGTAGACTAATGAACTATATTGGATTATTCTGCTGAATTCACATTCCTACAGTATTTAAATGGCAATCGAATACCCATCTCTGACAAAACTAAACCAAAAAAGGGAATACAAATTAAGGACCATTTTGTATCTGTATATACAAATAGGTAGGACAGAAGTACAGCTACTTTTCTTAATACAATGAGAAGAAAGACTTGTACTAATAGTGTTTGAGCAGGATATCATTTCTGCATCTTGTATTATGAATAGCCACTATGAAGACAATAATATGCAATATATCAATTATTGAAACTGTCCTACTAATCTGTTTTGAAACTGTCTCATTGCTATTGATTTCACAATAAAATTAATAAAATAAAAATAAGCTAGGGAAGAAAAATAAAGAAAAAGAAAAGAAATCACTGGTGGAAGTCACAAGGCAGCATGACAAGAAGCAGCAAACTAGGAAGCCGCCAGCCCCAGCAGAAACCCTCTTTTTGTCCCTGATAGTTTATCCATGTTACACACCCTGAGGGCGGGTATCACTCACCTCCATGGTGGACCATCATATCCTCCACATACACAGCTACACCAAACCAATCAACTCAGTAATCAAACATTCCTGGGTCCCCAAATCAGACACTTGAAGCAATATCACAAGTCTAGATCCAGCTAATTCTGAAAATCCCCATGATGAGCACATGAGAATTTGGGAGGGACATCGAAACACAAGCTAATGTTGTTTTTCTTTCTGCTTCATGAGATAGGCAGCAAGATGACAGCAATCTAAGAATCAAGCCTAAATCAAGAAATTCTGCTGTCTGTAATTGTGAAGACTATATCTCTATTTTTAGCCATCTAATCTATTTATTTTGTTTACAGTAGGTGAATTGATAAAAGCAATTCTATCCTCAAAACAGGTGGAGATAAATCAGGAATATTTTGCTGTTTTACTCATTGTACCTAAAGACATACTTTCCCTTAAAAGGCAGGTAGCTACAGTAAAGAAATGATGACAGCAAGCAGAGCAGTTGTCTTGATTCATGAAGAGGTATCCCTGGGTAAGTCCCATGCTGATGTTCTCTTGGAAGAAAAAAGAGAAAGGCACTTCAGAAAGAAGTGTCTCTCTTGTTTCTCGTCATAGCATTGCTAATCATCTTTTGAATCTCATCGATTATATTCAGTCTCAGAAAAATAGTCTTTATCATGTGCCTTAGGTCATGTAAATGTCACCAGTAAAGAATCATGTCCATAAGCACTCTATGAAACTCTGATGTCTAAGTGTTTCCTTTAAAGTCCCTTTCACTTCTCAAAGTGACAGTGACCTGGTTGATTACCATTATGTCTTTGAACCAAGGTTCCTGACTTCTTATTGCTAAGAGAATTGATTTAATAGCTATCATCCTTTAAAAATATCAGTTTCTTCTGTATATGACATTATTGTTTTAATTAGAAAATAAAGATATGTACAAGAACAATATTAATGGTAAGTAATGAAGCTAGATATGACTTTCAAAAATTAAAAATGCTTTTGACATACTAACTAAAATACCCAATATAGTGTTGGCATGCACTACATTGTTCTATTATACCAAAAAGTACACCCTAGCCAGTTTGTTAGTTGCCCAAATAGAAGTTGCTGTTGAAATTCTTGTTACTGCTGTTGCCTAGAAATGGATGGTCATTATGATACACAGTTGGTTACTATGAGGTCTATTGTAAGGACCAACGGAAGATATCCATGGACTCTTCTTCTGGCTTGCAGCCCCCTAAAAATCACCCTCCTTCAATCTTCAGGGCTTGATATTTGGGGAATGATTCCCAGCACTGCCCATCAATGTAAAATAAATCTGCCCTCAAACCCTAAGTGTCATTTGAATGTTTCTGGTTGTTATTGCATCATCAATTTCTCTTTCTTTATTTCCTTCTTTCCTTCTTTCTTTTCTTCTTTCTTTCTTTCTTTCTTTCTTTCTTTCTTTCTTTCTTTCTTTCTTTCTTTCTTTCTTTCTTTCTTCTTTCTTTTTACATTTTTTGAAAAAAATGTATATAGTCCACAGTGTGTGTTTAGCTTTCAGTTCCGGCTGCAAAGCAGAGCAGCATGGCAGAGTGGCTCTGAAAAGGAGAAAGAGTTCATGGAAAACAGGCAGAAGATAATGAAGTAGCAAGCACCTGCACACTGCACTGGCAATTTCCATTTGTCAAAAAATTCTTGGATTTAAATACAAGTTAAAAACAAATTAACAGAAAAATATATTTTCCTAGAAACAGAAAAAAAATCATCTTACAAGCAGAGGAAACTACAACTTTATAGCATCAGTTATGATTTACAAGTAAGTTTATGATATGTCAAGAAAGTTTACAATGTGGTTAAAAACCACATGTTATAAATTGGTGAATCAGCAAGAATCAGACACATTTTAAAAATCTCATTGATTTACTGTTACTATATTCAATTTTCTTCCAATATGTAAGGTTTAAAATTATTTTTAGTGGTATCCAAGGGCAAGGGCATGAAAGGGTGGCCTCCAAACAATGCACGCTGCTAGCTGCCTTGCAGGCACTGTCTGCAGACACTCTTGGATGTAAGCTACTGAGCTGTGTGAATAGAATGGTGTGGAGAAACGGCGTGGGTCACCTGTGAAAACCCACCTCAGTAGCAAGCTTTCTCTCTGTGGCACTATTTCCTGCATTTGCATCTTTGTTCACTCATTTGTTTGGGGGACTGGAGAGATTTCCTGGATCAATACAGGGAATCCAATTCCTTTCTATCAGACTTTCCATGACAATTGCTTGGTATTAAGAATGAAGCCTTAAGAGTGTTTCTGAGTTCAGGGTGAAGGTGATCTGAGCATCTCATCTTTACAGAACTTCTTACTTTCCGCTATTTAAACCAGGATTTGGTTACGTAGAAGTTTTACATAGT
>PVKA01029699.1:0-20909 GCA_004027165.1 Ctenomys sociabilis
AAAAAAAAAAAAAAAAACTCAATGCATCAAACATTGATTCTACTGAATACCAAAATGATTCACTGGGAAATGGACTAAAGTGTACACATGTGGCTTAGAAAAAGGCTTTCTGGTTAGCTACCAAATTCAGCAAGAGTGGCAAGTGGCCAGCATTTCTGGCAATGAATTTGCTCATTCTAGTTGACACTTTGATCACTCTTGTATTTAATTGTCTCACTCTCCTGGCAAGCATAACTCATATAATTTCAGGAAAGAAGAAATCTATTTCCTCACAAGAGAAGCTTTCAGTCTCATTTACTTACTCTCTGTTTGGCAGAAAAAGAAAATATTTTAACATTGGAAAACATTTTAATATGAAATATGAAGGTAATATTAAGGAATTTTCTTTTAAATGAATTTTTTTGTTTTTTCTTTTCTTGTTGTATTCTACCTTTTATATTATTTTTATTTTTTAAGTTTGCACTTTTTATTATTATTTTTAAAGAATACAAAATAATGATAGAAGAAAATAGCATTACACATGATACAAGATTTTACTATACAAAGTAATAGGAATCTAATAATGGTTGCTTTACTACATGATGCTATGTGTAAATTATTTTTTCAGGTTACCAGATATAAATGTATAAATTTTTTAAAAGAGCAATAACTAAGAAGTTATAAGAAATTCAAGAGAGGAAAAAAATCGGAGTATAAACAAAAATTGTGAGCATTAACTGCTCCTTTCTTTTCTTTATATTCATATAATTAGAATTCTTAAAGTTGAAAGGAATAGGCAATAAATATTTAAAGATTTAAAACTTCAGAATTTAGTTCAACTTATAATACCACATTTCCAAGAAAAATGAACTTTTTGCACAAGAAATTTAATTAAAATCATACCAAGATACACAAAAATGAAATTGTTGAAAACTTGTTATAAAGAAAAAAATGATTAAAGCATATACATAAAATATATTAGCTATAGAAGAACAAAGTTAAATAACATCTCATTCTACATTAGAAAAAAAAAGGATCAAGTATGTAAGAAACTAGACTAATAAAAGGAATGAAAGAAAAAGATCTATCCTCTTTGAATTTTATACTTAGCAAACATGATTTTGAAAACTAAAAGCAAAATATTTTCTAGTTATACAAAATTGAAATATTTTAATACCTGCAGATGTAGCATATAGGAAATAACAAAGCATAATTCAAAAGGCAAGAGAAGTTGCAGCATGGTCCTGGATGAACAATAAAGAGCTCTCAAAGTGATAGTTATGCAGGACCATATAAAATATATTAGATGAACCATTATTTAAAAGGTCATTGAAGATTTCTATGAGACAGTATTAAACTTAAGTCAGGTTATACATTTTTTTTCATATATCCATTTGTGTATGTGTGTATAAAGGACAGGGAAGAAGTAATATAAAGTCAACAGAAAATGGAAATATATTTTTTAAAGTTTCCAATACTAGAAGAAGATATCATATGATGTCTTTTAGATACAATGTAATTTGAAGACAAAGAATAAATCTTACAACAAAATTAAGATTAAACAATATTCAGAAAATTAAATACTAATTAATTAAATGTTTCAAAACAATTTAACTAAGAAAAAGTTTTCATGATAGTAAAGAAATGCTAAGAATAAAACATAAGATAAATATTGGAATGACAAATAAATGACCATCACTTCTGACCATTTGGGGATAGGATATTGCACAAAGTTCTAGTGTGTTGTGGACATGAATAATGACCATGACACTTACTGGTGGCCAAGTGTCACTTGTGGGACTGAGTTAGAGCTATTTCCTTGAAATCCACCCTGTAGTCCTATATGGGATCATGACCCATATGTGCAAAAGAAGTCCATTTGTAGAGTGTGCTGATGGAAATATTTTGCTGCTGTATACAAAAGAATAACTGACAGACTGCTACTGTATACCTCTTATTCTCCTGTGTTTAATTGTTTGCCCTATTTGGTGGGTTATTTGCATTATTGTTCATTGTGTTGTGATCATTTTGCTCCCTCTCTAGAACATCATTTAGTAGTCTGTGTAGGCTTGGCTTTGTCATCATGAAATTCTTTAGTTGTTCTTTGTCATGGAAGTATTTTACTTCTCCACTATACTTGAAAGAGGGTATATAAGTCTGAGTTGGAATTCATTTTCTTGCAAGACTTGAAGTACTTTGCTCCATACTCTTCTTGACTTGATGGTCTGTGAAGAGAAATCTGCCACTGTTCTGATCAGTTTTCCTTTACATGTGCTCTGTTTCTTTTCTTTATCAACTTTTATATACCGTTCCTATGCTGAATTTCTGGGATGTTTATTATATTTCTGGGAGTGGTTTTAATTGGGTTGATGCTATTTGTGGTTCTACATGCTTTTGTTACATGAATGTCAGATTGTTGCCCCATATTTGGGAAGTTTTCTACTATTATTTCTGCCATATTCTTTTGATATCACGTGTATTGACTCCTCCCTTCTCATTGATACTTATTAGTCTCACATTGTTCATCTTTGCATCATCTTACAGGTGTTGAATTACTTTTCCCTGCATCCTAGCTGTTTTTAAGAGATATTTGCTTACTTTTTCACTAGCTGCAATGGTGTCTTTAAGGTCAGCCTATTTTTACTTTCACTCAAACATATTTGCCAGCTTATGATTGAGGTTTTAATTTCCTGTATATCACTTTGAATCTGTTTCATGCATTCTATTTGTTTCCTATATTACTTATTCAGGAGTTCCATCATTTTTATATTCTGCTCTATTTTTTATCAGTGTATTCTTTAGAAGCACTTAGTACTTCTTTGATTACTTTTTTACTTCAGAAATTATTTCTGATCTGATTCTTCTGTACCTTTCTGCAGTTGTTTCTTTACTTCCAATGCTATTATTTCAGAGATTTCAAGTGTATGATTTCCACTTTCCTCTATGCTAGTGTCTTCTGCATTTGTACTGGGTGGAATCAGGGCCTAAGACTGCTTTTTGTTCTTTCTCTTTGTCATTTTGTATACCGCTGACTTTTGACCTTTCGTGTAGAGCTTAGATAGAGTTACTACCTTTGTACCAGGTCTGGATCTAGGAAGTTCAGACTCTGCCAGGTGGGTGTGGCTTGGGTCTGGCTGCTGTGCTCCACTTCTTCCTGCTGCAGCCTTGCAGGTGAACCCTTTGTGTCACTCTGGCAAGATGTTCTCCTGAATCTGCTAGATGGGTCTTGCCTCTAGTCTCTTTGCAGGGAGTTCTGCTGAAGGATTCCACGCTGGGCCTGTGCTCTGGGTTGCTTCAGGATCCGATGTCCCTGGGTGGTCTTACACACTGGGCCTGCCTGCGCTCTGGGTCTATTTAGAATCCAGGAACCCAGGGATCTCACTCACCTTTTATTTTTATTTGTAAGAAAAATAAGTTATTTTGTTTGGGGCTGAGGAGATTGCTCAGTTGATTAATTGCTTGCCTGGCAAGCTCAAGGACCTGAGTTCAATTCCCAGTTACAATCCCCCCCAACAAAAGAAAAGAATAAGGTATTTAAACAAAGAAATCCAAGTTAATAAAATATCAGAAGTGTATGTATACATTAAATGTAAATTATATTGAAATTATAATTATGTATAAAAGTTAAAATTCATTTTAAATTGGCACATGATGTATAAATTATTTTCACAGAAGAAGAAGATCTGTAAAGCCTATGGACCACTACCCTATTGTGGAAAGAATGCTGAACAGAATTATGTGAGCAAGTGACTCACAAGCAAATGTTAGTCAGGTGGGGCCCTGAAAAGGGAAAGGTCATTCTTTGCATAATAACTACTGCATGAAATATTTTAAGGACTTCTATGGAGAAAATAACTCTTAATAAGAAAACAGCTGATGAAGATGATGTTTAAAATTTAAATGTTTAAATATGCAGACATTTAAAAAATCATTATACACTGAAAAGTATTATAGGACTAATTAATTAGTTTTTTATTGTTGTACAATAATCATTATGAACTTAGTAGCATTAGACAAATTATCTCAGTGTCAGAATATAGAAATTTTGGCTTTCTCCTCAGAGTTTTATCAGAATATGCTGATCTCACAGCATTATGGGTTCATTTTTCTCTTTCAAGAGCAAATATTTGGGGAAGAATTACATTCCTTGAGAAAACAAGCCTAAGGTCTTGGCGTGATTTCTAGGTTTTTGACAAAAGTAACCTAGAGATCATCCTCTGGCTTCAGCATGAGGCAATCTCACAGCACCTGGAATAACTTCTTTGGAAGCAGAGTCACAGAATCGCACTGTGCTGACGCTATCCGTTACTCCATCGCCCCTTCTGTGGCATGGCTCCACAAGCAAGAAAATAAGCAGCTAAACAGCTGAGTGCTGTCTACATAAACTCCCTCTGGAGCCAATGGAAGGAGAAGCGCAGTGCAAGTGTGCCAGGCAGTTAGACTCAGGATTCATCTTCAAGGGCCCACAGTGACATCAGCACCTGCCAGGTAAGCACAAGGTCCCCAGTTTGATCCCTGGTACTGCCAAAAAGAAAATCAATCACCTTCAAATGTTGCCTCCCATGCTCCAAGCATTCTATTTTACAAGTGGGTTAGAGACATAAAAAAATGTTTTGTATAGCATGTATAACTCAAAATCATAACAGTAAAAATTATTTTAAAGTATAGGTTTTATATTATTGCTTAGTGACCCAATAAATATTTAACATTTCACTTTTGCTTTAATGCAGTGGCATGTTTTATTACAATTCAAAATATTTTGAATTTTAAGTAGCCAAGAATAATAGAGGTCTTCATATAATTTTGATTATACTGTTTACAAGTGCTAGCATGTTTGTTCATTTAGTCTCCCCTAACTAATAATTTTCTGTTCCTAAAATCTGTCCAAAATGGTGAGAATATTCCTTCAGCTTCACTAAGCTTTGACTATATGCACTGAATCACCCTATGTTTTTGAGCATTTACTTTAGAGAACTTATAATATGAAGGTTCTCTGCCTCTTTTTGAGGTTTAAATGTGATACAACCCCGAAATGCTTTTTTTCGTGGATCTGGAATCTATCGCCGAAATTTTGTTTTCAAAGGAGTTATGAGCTCCATGTCTAGTTTCTTTAAGTGGAAAGAAACCTCCAACAACCAGCAGTTAACAAACACAGATGGCCTGCTCATAGTTCACTCTATGTTTAGCAATCCTTTTACTTTTTCTTTCAGAGGAACTGAATTGTACCTCCCTCACTTCAAAGCTTTTTGTTTCTCTTGCAGTAGTCTTGAATAGTCTTCCTTGATATTTTTAAAAAGTACCTGATGCAATGTTTCCTTTGATAATCTTAATCTCTGAATGTTGCTATTGTTAACCATGACTACCTACTAATTATATGACTGTTCTGATTCACATGTATGTACACAATGCCTTGCAAAAAGAACCACCTTTACCACGAGTATAATTTGTATCTGAGAGAGCTACGCATTGATGCTAACTATACAGTCTTAAATAAAAAAATCACAAAATAGCCTCATGTCATTATTAGGAAGGCAGCTATGCTCACCACTATACCACCAATGCAGCCAAACATTACTTTTTTTTTTTTTTTTTTTTTTTTTTTTTTTTTTTTTTTTTTTTTTTTTTTTTTTTTTTTTTTTTTTTTTTGCGGAACCAGGGATTGAACTCAGGCCCTTGTGCTTGCCAGGGAAGCACTTATTTCACTGAGCCATCTCCCAGCCTCATGTCATTATTAGGCAGTTGGCCAAGAGTTACAGAATATTATTAACCAGGCAGCAAAAATATCTGTTCTAATGAAAAATTAGTCTTTTTATCCAAGGCCTACTTGCCTCTCCTTCTGTGTCTAAAATTCACACTGTCAGTAGTTTCCTTTATATTTACCTTTTTTCATCTCTAAAATCCGCAATATGTTTTGACATATAAACCAAATTTTTAATTAATTTATGAAGTGTAAGTGCTCTGCACTAGTAATGTCACTCTAAGGAGCAAAACTACTGGACATGGAAGAAGGAGACGCAAGAGGATCTTTACTGCTTTGTGTGAGATTTGCTAGCTTCAGCACTCTGGAATGTGGAGCCCAATGAGTCTTTGTTATGAGGAGCTGTCCTGTGCATTGCGGCATACGTGGCAGCATCCCTGGTTTCTCTGTTCACTTAGTGGAGAACATACTGACTCCAGTTTTGACAACCAAGCATATCTTCATGCATTATCAAGTGTGTCTGGGCTGGGGATGCTGAATGAACAAAGCCAATTCCAGCTGAGAAAGGCTGCTGTCTTAGAAGATTTAACAGATAAAGACATGAATATTAAGCAAACAAATGATATTAGAACCTTAATATATAAATGGGCTACAGTACTCTCTTTCCTATATGCAAAATTGAAGCATCAGTAGAAATCATTATTTGATATTCATTCGCCTATTCACCGCTAGGCATATCTAATAGTATAAAGATGAGAATATCTAAATTACTATCAAGGGCAGCCTGATATTGCTAGTGGTTGGGCCTTTGGGCTATGTGACTTCAAAACCGATAGAAAAAGTAACTGTGAGACTCTAACTCACGTATAGAAAATCAAACCATACTATCTGAATGAAGAGAACAGGCCTATAACTTGAGAAGCAAAATTAAAATGGTGAAAAATAGATGCTGAAATTAGTTTCACCTTTCATGAACCTCCTATCAACACTGTGACGCACGCACCAGCAGGGGGCAGCGGTGCCTTATTATGGCACAGAGGAAGAGGAAGCCCTGGTTCTGCAGCACTCAGGAGTATGTCCAAGCTACAGTACTAATATGTGGGTATTTTACCTTAGTATACAACACATTCGTTGAATTAAAAAAATGTCATCTTCAAAGGTTTAACCCCCCAAAATGCATCTGCATTTGATATACTATACACCTATCACTGGATTACTGTACAAATTTTAATAGCATGAGAAAAGGCTCTCTAAAAACAATAGCCACAGTGTTTCTGCAAAGAAAAGACTGTTGTTTTCTGGATGAAAAATAATCATTTTAAAATTTAAGTGTTCACATAAATTCTCCCGCCCCCCCCCTCCAGGATGGCCTGTATGTCTGAAGATATTGAGGCAATTCAGTAGCATCACTAGCAGAGAAACGTCTTTCTAACTTGGTGCCAGACGTTGTGATTGCGTATTGATGTAAACCCCAGCTCATGATCTTTAAAATGTGAGACACAGATTCATAATTTATTAAACGCCATCATGTTCCAGGAAATGTAATGAATCATTCACCACCAAATGCATGTGAATTATATGCATCCCTTTTCTCGTAGACAGAGACTTCTGTTGAATCCACATGAATGTGCCTTATGTATATTTAATAGAATAGAAAGTTGTTTCATGAAGATATCCTCTGAAGGGAGATAAAGCGAATAGAGCAATAATAACAGAATGAAAGATAGCTGTCCCATGGAATTGACTACAAAGAGATTGAAATGATATGGGAAGAATAAGACACAAAGAGGAAATCTAATCAAGGAAAAGGCCACAAAAGAATAAGTTTAGAAAGTTTGGCAGGTAGTTAAGATAAATGAAAAATAACTTCTGACTTAGTGAAACAATAAAGTTAGACAACATATTTATGATGCCAGAGACTCACCGGGTAAATTTTGCCACATTGCACATTTCTAGAATATGTGAACATTTCCTGGAATCCAAGAAAGTGAATCTTGTGATTCAAAGACTAATATCAACAAAAATGTACACCAAGTCATACTTATTTAGATTAATAAAATTTTATATCTTCTAATTATTTCTCTCCCTTTATAGTAGTTGGATCTTAACTCTTTACTGATTTTCAGGTAAATTTAAGGTGGACTTTCTAAGGAGACATGAAATTGTTGAGCTATTAAGTAATAGGTCTCTTGAGTGGAAACAGAAACCAACAAATGGTCATCCTTTTTTTCTTTAAAAAGATTTTTCCTGACAGTGCTATCACATGCAAAATATATCAGGTGTATTGGCATGTCTACCACTCATTTCCATATTTCTTTATTTATCTAATTCTCATAGAACTTGTGGCTGTGTATTTCTTCTGGGTATAGAATTGTGTGAGAATGCTCAGAGATGCTGGGACCATAGCTATCCCAGCTTATTCAACAACCTCAGGGTTTCCAAAGAGTCCTACTTATTCTGAGGACATACTGTGACTTTAGACTGCTCCAGTCAATGCTGTTATATTCATCTTGAAAAGCATCAAATAGTAATGCCGATCAGTTGATAAAATATATCTGAAGTTTAAAAATGTTTGTCACATGTAACTTGAAATAAACTCTCTGTGGAATTAAATATAAGAATGACACCTAAAGAAATGAATGAGATAGTGCAAAGCAAAATCTAGTGTAGAAGTTGAAATAATAAATTTAGAAAAGTATGGGGTTGGGGAGATGGCTCAGTGGAATAAGCGCTTCCTTGGCAAGCACAAGGGCCTGAATTCAATCCCCGATTCCACCAAAATAAAATAAAATATGAATAAATAAATAAATAAATAAAATAATAACATTTCTACTTAGATATAGATTGTTTTTATTCAGGATATACTAAGGTTTGCCATTTAGCATAAAGAAAATTTAAAAAGCAAAATCCTTAAGAGCTATTACATCAATAAAAATAAAGTTATTCATATGTATCAGAGAAATAATTAGTGATTGGAGCACTAACATAGTAAATGCAACCAACACTAATGTTGGGTTCACACTCTCAAAGTTAGGCAAGGGTGAAGACAAGCTGATCCAAACAGTAGGGTTTCAAACTTAAAAAAAAAAAAAAATATATATATATATATATATATATGACATAGATCATAGCATTTTGTAGGAGCTTATAATGTGATATATGACTATTTCAAACAAAATAAACAATTAAGCAGAAATATTGTCTGAGAGTCCTAGCATTGCCTGTGCTGAAGTATGAGTTTCACTTGGTTATGAGAAGTAAGGTCTGTTTGCAGGCAGGATGCTTAGAATGCGGAAATGGTGATACACTGCTATAATAACTCATAATTTGAATGCACTGATGATTTAAGTAAATGTTTAAAAATGTGGTTTAATTAGAATGTTAAATTTAATTTATTTTTAGGCAGAAAACTAAAATATGATTTTACCTGAAGATAGTAATATCCTCACCTGGACATCCATAAGGCCTCATTTCATGAATAAAGTCCAGAGAATGACAAGCAAGTAATCAAGGTCTTCACATATGTAAAGAGTTGTAGCTTACAGAACTGGGAGCCTGTGGTGTGTGAATTCAATGCAATGGTTGTTGTACAGTGACTCATAAGGAGATGCACTTGCACCATTTGAGTGAGGCAGATTCTTACCTAACATGTGCATTCTCCCCTGGGCGATGGGGACAGTACAGGCCCCTTCTGATTCACATCACATTCAGGCTGCACGCTTCCCAGAGTGCTGTTGCAGGTTTGTGTGACATCCAGCCATGTCATACTGCTCCTTTCCCAAAGCCACTAAGTTGGTGCGAGTTTCATAGGCAGATGTTTTTAAAAGAGGAAGAAAAATGATCTTTCTTCTAGCTCCCTTTATTGTCTATTGAACTCTCACCACTGGCAGGAATCAAATTCAAAGCAGAGGGTGGGCTCACATACTGAAGTACTCATCACTGCTCCTTTTGCAAAATATTTACCTATCAATAAGTGAATAAGGTAAATTTTACTCTTGCAAAAGCTTTACACATTTTATATATCTTTATATCTCTTTTTTTATTCACAAGATATAATAAATATAGACAGTACAAGAAAAGAAACTTATTCACTGAATAGAAAGTAAACTGCATACAGACAGAATAAACTAATAGCAATTTAGAAAATGAAAGTATTTTCTTTCTTTTACATATTTTATAAACACACACATATACAGGGAGAGAGAGAGAAAGACACGGAGGTAGCAAATGAAAAACAGTATTAAAAGACACAAGAATGAGGAAGAATAATGAAATGAATAAACCAAAGGAAACAACCAAATTTATGTTCTATTTCACTGGCAGTCCTGAGGCAAGGATAGGGGATATTGAAAATAAACAAAAGAAAGGAAGATAATGGGTAGATAATTATATTAAAGTATAATTACATTTCAAGGTTGATGAGCTCTTCTCTTTCTTCCCCTGTTGGGATAGGTGTTACATTCTGAGGTATACATCTGTCTTCAAGAAAATGTCTTTTAGCTGCATTCAGTATAATTGTTAATATGAAATTTACAGTTTCTAAGCTCTGACTTTTTTATGTTTGCAGAGGAATGAAATACAAAAGAGAATTACTGGCTAGTCACACTTGCTCAAGTCAAGGAAGGATATAGTTTGGTTAAAAAAAAGAGTAAACTTTAAATTGGTTATTTCAAGTAGCAAAAGTTCACAAAGGAATTTAGGTGATGACAAAGATTAGTTTGTGTGACAGAAAACACAAAGGCATGCAGAACGAGTCTGCTAGCACAGTATTAGAATATTAGTGTATTTTATTCTAACATCCATTACAGTTAATTTTAGCCTAGAAATATGCCCTATAGTTTTTGGAACAAAGTTAAAGATCCAAACAGAAGAGCACTACACTGGAGCTAGTTAAGTGAGCACAGAGATCAATTCTACATAGATTCTCTTTGTGATCTGAATAGCATATTTATGATGTTAGTATTTTGTTGCCAGGTTGCAGGATAGCAAATATATGGTCACTTACAAATGAATCATTTCATACTTATGTCAAAACCGAGGAGAGATAGGTAGTTTTTTTATTGTACACTCAAGCCCTGACAGAATGAGAGATCTTACATGGAAGATTTGGAAGGTGATTGACTCGTGCAGATAAGGCCAGTCAAGAAGAGGCGGGTCACAGGGACATGACCTGGAAGTGTATATAGCTTTCTCTTTTTTTTTCCATTTATTTTTATTTTATTAAAATACAAATGTCAATCAGACAGTTTCAAAACACCTTAACCATACAGAGTCGATGAATTAATACATAGCAAACTGTTTTCATAACGTTTTGGTATTGTACAAGGTGCATACATGAAATTATATTTACAGGTTTTTTTATAGCTGAAATTATATCAAAAATTCAATAATTATTTACCTAGTGGATGACCATAGCACTAAAAGCCGACATAATATCCTGTCCAACCACCATTAGTGCAGATCTTGCCTCTCGTAGAATTATGTAGAAGCACAGCGTTATCTATCCCAACTGTACTGTCTATACACACACATCATGATTTTTTCTTTCTACAACCCTTCCTTTGTCTACACCTGTCAAAAGTGGGCACTCCATTGACATTCAACTCTTTCTCTCTGTTTTGTGGTCACTATGGTGTGAGTGGTCTTTTCTCTAGCCTATCACTCTCCCATGCTGATTCTGCCCCAGGCTGAGGTAACCATAGGCAGAGATGTGAGCTAAACTAACCTCCCTTCTTTTAAGTTACAAATTCAGGCGTTTTGTCCCAACAAATAAAAAGTGACTAAAATGAATTATGGTACCAGTGAAGTGGGGTCTTTTTTTTGTGACTACCTGAACAAATGATGCAGAATCCTCATAGACAGGTTTGCTGTGGGACTGAAAAGCTTTGGAGGTGAGAGCTAGGGAAGATGTTGAATGCTGTAAGACTTGACATGTTCTAGTCAGACTTCAGAAGGCCAGAGTGCTGAAAGCATTGTAAATGGGAGAGAGATCAGTTGAACTCCAATTATGAGCCTTACGCGCTAGCAGAAAATTTGTCTATATTTTACTTACATGTTGTCCTGAATCTTTGTAGAAAACTAAGATCTAGCGCATTGAACTGTTAATCTGGCAGTGCACATTTTAAGGCAGCTCAGTGTTCAGACTATTGCATGGGTACATTTTGCTGTGTTTAGTGAGATCTACTGTGAGGAAAGGAGCAAAAAAAGCATTTAAAATTTTTTCAGTTTCCCCAAAGAAAAAGCTCCTGAAAAGTCAGACCAGAGGCCATGTTGATAAAAAGCTTAGCACTGAAGAGGGTAATACATTCAGGTAATACAAAAGATCTTTTGGGGCCTTGTGAGGAATCACCAAGATATCATCTTTTTCAGGGTCCATGGTGTAAAAGGAGGACTTTGCTTAGAGAACAAAGCCCCAGGATGCTCTTCAAGAGAGACTAGCGAGTGAACTTGTTTGTTTTGATTCTGTTCACACTGTTTAGCAATCCAGACATTTAGTGGCTTTTGGATTAGTGACCTAAGGATGCCCAGTGACTGCTCAGACTGGCAGCATACTTTGACATTATCCACACAGTTCTGGCCTTACCGGGCTGTAGAATGCAAGAGTTGCAGAAGAATTAAGGAAGCTTCCACCAAATTTTGGAAGAAGGCTTGGGAGGCCAGGCAAAGTGCTCATGAGAAAAGTGCTACATGACGTTGGAAGAGTGACACTGCAAGTTCTGAGAACCAGGAAGTTGAAGAAGCAAGAAAGTATTCTTTCATATTTGATACATCAAGATTGCATTTAATTAAAATGTAAGACCAAATAACACTCAAGCTTATGTATATACTTTTTGTATCTCTACCAATAGTATTACCCTGCAAACACCCTGCAATCCAAACCAGCACCATGTTCATAATCAATAACTTCCGCTTCAATGTCATCTCTTCAAAAGTTTCTTAAGACCTATGTTTTATAACATGTATATGATTTATTCTTGGGGAGTTCTAAAATTTTAATATTTCTAAGTAGCATTCAGACTCTTGCAGCTTCTTGTTAATTTAAGTCGTGCCTCTCTAAACTATTGGTGACTCATTTCACTTCTTTGCTATCCCTCTCTTCTAGATCTATATTCCAAATGTTTCACAGAGCTAATGGTATAAAAAGTAAATGTAACAATGTGTCAGCCTCCCAAAACACATATATCTTTAAGAATACAATAAACTATCATGCCTTTAAGAACATCTACAATAGCCTCTTAAACTTCCAGTACTTTATCATTATCCTCTCAGATTTTGCTTCCTTGTAGCACACTTCTTTTTTTTCCTTACCTGAAGTACATTACTATGCATTAATCATTTTAGTGCTTTAAAAATAAAGTCCAACTACTACACTATGTTCACATTCCTTTGATAGAATGTGATGCTCTGCACCTATTAACCATGATATAACAAATTGAATGTGTCACAGATTGGTGAAGAACAGTTCTGGGTGTGTCTGTAAATGGTTGCCATGTAAACAAACAAGATGGGGGGGAGTGCATTGCAGTTGTGGGTGGCACAGACCAGTGGGTTTTTAGTATTGATGGAATGAACTTGAAAAGAAGAAGAAATGTGCCCATTTGGAAGAGCACTGGTCTTCCCGAGCAGTGCAACCTCAATGTGTTCACATTGAGTTCTTGGCCTCTGGTTTCCAGTTTCTTCAGCTTTCCAATGCAACCTCACCCCAGCAGGTCTCCAGTAAGCTTTCAATTTTAGATTAATGCTGCACCTTTCATCTCTATTGTTCTATGATTCCCATCTTGGTAGGGTGAGACGCAACTGGATCCTTTGGCTCTTGAGTGTAGACTCTCCTTTGTTTAATCTGCTAATCTTACCTAATAAATCCCTTAACATAATTATATATACTGTATATTTCACATTTACTTTGTTCCTATGGAGAACCCATAAAACACACCCATTTTCTGGGCTTCAGATTTTACATCCATGTAATTTTTGGATTATATTTATTATTAATTGTACATCACTTCTTTCATTATTCTATGATATCCTTGAGAGGAGGAGTTGCATTTGTAATATCCATGTATATTTGGATGGATGAAATATGTTTGATACACAATATATGTTAATCCTAGAGTAAATGCAGTGATCATAAGTGAAAGAAATATTTAGATATGTGGGTGTTCACACACATTTTTAGTTCTTACTAGGTAATTTTCTCATGCAACAGATGGCTAGATTTTGGAATGTTGGGGATGCAGTATTTGACACTGTACTCTTCTCTAACTATATGTGTCTCTCTGTAAAACCACACATGCATTATTTTTGTATTTTTAGTTGATATTTGTGTTTCTATTCCTGCCTATGAAATGTCTCACCAGTTTTTCTTTTCATATTTCTACTCAGATATCAAATAGACCATTTAATCATATTGCTCATAACTGAGTTTTGTATTCACTCTTTCCAAATATCTCAAAACAAAGCAAAATAGAAACTTGATTGCCATGCCAAACCCCCAATCCATTATTCATGGTCTTCATTTCACCACTTTCCCTCCACACTATTCAGCCCATTAGAAAATATTTTGTTTTTCTCTTAAATTATATCGTTAATGTCACCAATATCTAACACCCATTATGACCTCACTCCATACTGTTATTGATTCTCACCAGAACAACTGCAGCTGTCAAGGGGAATGGACCCCTCACTAACATTCTTACTTACCTACATTTAACCTCCATGTGTTTCTACATTGACTTTTAAATTTAAAATGTATTCTATTACTTTTCATTTTTTATATAATTTTATTGAGAGACATTTCCACTTAAATATTCTTGTGTCATAAAATTATACTTTAAATGCAAATGAATGGGTAAAGGAAATGATAAGTGAAAGAAATGTTATTATATATTCAAGTATACCAAGAATGTAATTCTGTTATTTGCAGGAAAATAGCTGGATCTGACACCATCATATCTAGTGAAACAAGTCACGCTCAGACAGACAAATGCCACATATTGTCCCCAGTATATGAAATCTCAAAATATCACATACAGCGAAATTAGAAAGTGTTAGGTTTTATCAGTGGAAGCATTGGCACAGCAGAGAAGCAGAGATAACAGGTAGAGCCTTTATTAATTCCGAAGACAGAGAGGATTGAGGGCATGGAGATGGGGAGATCCTCTGACTTGAGACAGAGAAGACGAGACTTTATGGACTTTCTTAGGGGCAGAGTTTGAGGAGCAGTTTCAGTGACACCTAAGGAGCTGATTGTAGCTCCCTTGTGTGTGCAGGAACGGTAAAAGAGAGTGATATCCAGGGCTGGAGTGGGGAGAAGGAGGAAGTGATCATAGGGAAGATGAGTCGTTGTTTTGAGGATTCAGCCACGTTGAATTAGGGACATGATAATTTAGCAGTGTGTACTCGTTCCTGTCTTTTAGTTGTTATCACGGGCAAAGAGTCTTTTAGACTGCTTCCTGCTTAGTGGGGGCTTCATTTGGAGAGGGAGCAAGTCGGCAAGATTATGGTTTGTGCCTGCACAGAAACTAGTGCTGGGTGCTTCAGCCAGGACTTTACCGTTAGTGAAGACTCACATCCAAGACCGAAGAAATCATGTGAACCATAAAGTCAGCTGGGCAAACAGTTTGGAGTCTGATGGAGAGAGAATGCTTCTAAGTCTGTATTCCAAAGTTCAAATATAGAGGAACAGCTGTTCAAGGAATGTCATATAAATACATAAACAAATATGCAGAACACAAAAAGAACATCTTTACAAATTCAGAGTGCACTCAAAAATATTTTTGACCAAATTAGTTTATAATAACATTTTTAAGTTTACAATTATAAATCTATGGTTACTACACATCTCAGGAGTGACTGCCAGGCAGCATTGGCCCATCATGTGATGGAAGGTGGTGCTCTGACATCATAAGAAGAGTAACAGTAAAATAGTGGTGGAAGGCCAATGGCAAGCAAGATGGCAGTGGCTTGTCATGTGACCAAGTGCTACAAATTGGTGCTCTGATGTCACAGGATGAAAGACTCTACTACAGCAGTGGGTAGCCAGAAGACATACAATATGGTGGTGGCTGACCACGTGGCAAACAGTCACAGAGCAGCACTGCAGCTGGGGGAGACCCATGAGAGCAGGTATGGAGTGCAGGAGGTAAAAAAGGGGGATGGAAAGGCCATAGATTTCTGAGAGTCCAATACAGGGGAAGAGAGAGAGAGAGAGAGAGATGAAAAATATACAGGGGAAGCAGAGGCAGAAGTACACAGAGATATTGTAACAGGGGATAGAGAGGACAAAACCATGATTAGAAGAGACTGAAAATACAGAGTTCTTGGCAGAGGGGTTGGAGAGGGTAGTACCAGCAGAAAAGTTGAGGGGATAGCAAGGAAGGAATGCAAGAGGGAAGTGATTTTAGAGTCAATAAAGGCTTTTGAGGAACTTCTGCCTCTTGTCATTGCAATAACAGAAGTTTTAAGGGTTCAGAAGTTCCATCTTCAGGCTATTGGCTGCCATTGTCAAGTTTATTTTGTGGCTAAACCATATGGCAGAAAAATAAATAATCTTTTGAGATATCCTTGAAATCTGGGGGTGCTGAGGTTCTTTAGAAGACAACCCAGTGGCTGTGCTTTGGAGAACGGGAAAGAATATTTCCATGATGACTGAAATAGAGTGAGTCAAACATTAGGTCAAAGCCTGATGTCATCTCTGTTAAAAACTAATCAATTTCTAACCCAGAGTGAGTCTGAGAGAGAAGGCCAACATTTGCTTTAACAGTCACCACAAGCAAACCTGGGGACTGGGGTCCAGATGCACATGGAAGAGAGGTCCAAATGTGAGGTTGTGATTTTAAAAATGAGGGGAAAAATGAGGTGGGACTCCTGTGAGAGAAGAGTTTGGGCTCTTGGGAGGATGGAAACTGGACAGTGTTGGAGCTAACTATGGCAGGGGGTAAACATAGAAGAGAGCAGTTTGTTTGTGAGGAAGCTCAAAAACCAGAGAAGTCTCCTAAAGCTATACAGCTCATTAATCTGAGTCAGGGGTTCAAAATAGTAGATTTTATCAACAGCAGTGTCAGCAGCACAGCAGAGAGGCAGAAACAAAGCAGGAGCTTTATTAGCTCTGAAGACTTGGAGAGGATTGAGTGCAGATAATGGGTAAACTCTCTCACCTGAGACAGGAGGATGAGAATTTATGGACTTTTGCTAGAGCCTCTCCAGTGTGCATGGGAATGGTAAAAGGAAGTCGTATCCAGGGTTAGAGTGGGGAAGAAAGAGGAAGTGGTCATTGGGAAGATAAGTTGTTGTTTTGGGGATTCAGTCTTGTTGAATCAGGGTCACAATAATTTAACAGTTTTGTACTGTGGCCAAAATTTATCAGAAAGAAGTCAATATATAGTTAGGCAGTGACTGGGCCCTCAGTGAAATACACACACACACACACACACACACACACACACACACACACAATGCATCAGAATTTTTGATGGAGGAAAATAATTAAGAAACCTAAAACTATGGGATAAACAGCAAACTGAAATCATACTGGTATGAGCAGCTCCTGGTACAGTGGGGTTACTGGCAGGCAGCAGACAAACAGATGGGTGACCAGAACATCTAGACCCATGCTGCTCTCCCTGTCTAGGAGTCTCTTTGTTCTTTCCATGTACCTTCCTGTGTGATTTGTTTCCCTATTTGCCCAATGGTATATAAGCAGTTATACTTGTAATCCTAGGACTTAAGTCTCTAAGGTATCACTGACAAAAGGCCTCAGTGGTCATCCAGTTGGGATCACCTTAGGAAACTCAGGAGCTGTTCCTTTCTCCCTATTTCCAATAATTCTCTCCTAGTTCACTCCTTGATTTTGAGACTTTATTCCTTGATTTTGTGAAACCACAAACTCACGTCATTTAACACTGAACACATTGGGTGTTCAGGTTTCCCATATCAACAATAAAGTAGAAATGAAACTAGTATTAGAAAAGAACTAATCAATAAGAATAAAAGACAAGAGATATAATAGGAGGAATGGACATGACCAAAATATCCTTACTTAAACATCCTTAAAAGTATGAAAATACAGAATGAGAAGAGCAAAGGGAAGTGTTGAGGGGTAAAAATGATCAAAGTATGTTATATACACTTAGAATTGTGCCAAGATGAGTACATTTATCTGTGTGATCTACAAAACATTAAGGGAATAAATAAAAATCAAAATGCACATAATTGACAAGGATAAACTGCATGGGTATAGAAGAAACCTCATGTATTTCACCAGAGGAAAAACAAAAGGGAACGAGAAACTGCAGGATTGTTATGGCAGGTGATCCAAAGGGCTGTTGTGTCTCCAAACAATGTGTCACTCCCAGTCCAACTTCCGTGTTCTTCTTCTAGTCTTAAACTTTTTTCTCCTTGCTCACACGCACACCAAGGACCTTCCAGTCCTTTCTCCAGGTGGGATGCTTCACTTGCCCATGTAAACCCCACCTCCAGTCATATCCCATAATAACCCCACTCCCAACTCCTCCTAGGGTGGCTCACTGCTTTTACCCTGCCCTCTCAAGCTCAGCAATAAAGGCCTCTTTTATTTATCTCCTGTCTTTCATTTACCCAAAGGAAAGTTATGCTTACAGCTATGTCAGGCTAACCTTTTGCTCATGATTGGCTGCTCCTGCAGGAATGCATTTTATGAAATTTCTGTGCCAGGTAATGGTAAAGGAAAAGGAAAACACCGAATCTGAAAATACACACCCTCAGAATATCAGGTATAGAGGTAAATATGTCAGAAACATGGGTGTAGCTCAGGTAGTAAGTGCTCTTTTGTGGTTTGAAAGTCCCCAATTTATATTATTTTCAAATATAAAGGCAAGACTGTCTCTCTCCTTCACGCTACTCTCTGAATTCTGCTGCTTCTTTTATACACATCACATCCTTTCCTTTCCGTAGGCACAGTCCTTTTAGTTCAGCATAACCTCCCTTCTTGTATTTTCAAGCTGCGTCTTATTCCTGAATCGAGCACAAGGTACGGTGTCACTTCCAAAAGGTGAAGTCCTTGGAGTCCATCTAGAACACTATCCTGGCTGGGGAGATAACGCAGCAGTCTAAGCGCCTGTCTGGCAGCTCAAGGATCCTGGTTCAATCCCTGGTACCACATCCCATTCTAGGGCTCTCACGAGACCCTACAGCAAATAAATAAACCATAAAAAATATCCTACAAGCCGGGCGTGGTGGCGCAGGCCTGTAATCCCAGCACTCGGGAGGCTGAGGCAGGAGGATTCTTGTGAGTTCGAGACCAGCCTGAGCTACAAAGTGAGCTTAAGGCCAGCCTGAACTGCATAGTGAGACCCTGTCTCAAAAAAAAAAAAAAAAAAAAAAAAAAAAAAAAAAAAAAAAAAAAAAAAAAAAAAAAAAAAAAAAAAAAAAAATCCTACAAAGGCACACAGTTTATAGATAGACATTGATTATCTGCCTTTCTGCCTAAAATTATACCATTTCTTTGTTTCCTCTTCTAAAAGGAGTTTAAAAATCAATGAAAATGATATAGAATTTCAAGCCAAGATGACAGGAAATTAACGACGGTGATTCTATTTCATAATGTTATCTGTAACCCAGATTAGAGATATAGGCATGCAAAATTGATCAAACAATATAAGCACTAACTGTTCCTTTCATTGAACTAATACAAATTAGTAATGTAATTATCTTAATCATCTTTTTTTATTACCATGCCTTTTATTGAACATTGAACTCAAGTGGTCTAGAGGGTTGATTTTGCTCATCAGGTACTTACCATGCCTAGAATACATGACTTTTCTATGTCTTCAGTAAATATTTTTAATGTTTTATTTTGGATTTTTATTTTTTTACTTATTTGGTACAGTGTCTCACTATGCAGTTTGAACTTGCAGTGACCTTCTATCCCTGCCTCCCCAGAGCTGGGTGACAAATGTGCGCCACCCCATCCAGTTCTGGTGGCTTGCTTGCATGGTGCCCAGACTTCCAGGCCTAGCGTGGCATGTGGTGACCAGGATCAAACTACGGTTCCTGTACTTGCCAGTCAGGTCATTAGACTGCCCAAGCTATCTCCCCACCCCCATCAGTAAGTATTTTTGAATAACTTAACATAGCTAAGAAGTGAGGAAGTACATTCATATTTTGTTAAATATTGTGTTCTTATATATTAAAAGGCCATGAAAAATAAAACATAACCTTTTGTTTTTATTTTTGAAGCAATCTACCATTCCTCATAATATATTATTCCTTTTATGTGACATGCCATACAAACACTTGGAATATATGTTCCTTTTTTAGTGACTAAGTACCTAATAACTCATTGATGTAAAAAATTTTCAGCTGTTCAGATAACTTGGGTAATATACCTCTGTGAATGGGAGTGTATGTTTTATATATATGTATATTTTTTCCATAACAATATTTGCATATGTTATAATTCAGTCTTGAAAATTTACGGAATGAAAATGCCTCAAGTTAAGTTTTCTCTTTCTTTGAGTTTTTTAAAAAATAATTTCTAGTTTCTGGAAACAACTTCCTAGGTGCCTTTTCTTCCTTATAAATATATCATTTTATACTAACAGAATTACTGGATTTTCTTGAATTTGGGCATTATTAGACATATTATTTTCATAAAGCATTGAACATGGAAAATATCTCATGCATTTTAAATATTTTTGTAATATAATAAGCTTAATTGAAATATTTGCCATTTTCAGTAAATGCTATTATAATATGATTATCTAGCTAATTATTTTCATTATTCAAAGTAATTATTCAGAATTTTATTATTTTTAAATATCTTTTATTTACTTATTTATTTTGGTACAGTTTTGCTATGCAACTTGGACTCAGTGATCTTCCTGTCTCAGCTTCCCCAGTGCTGGGATTATTGGTCTGTGCCCCCATGCCTGGTTTTCATGACTGGCCTATACTGAGTGCCTGGAGTTTTCCTTGCAGGCATGGCATGTGGTACTCGGGATCAAGCCAGGGTCCTGCCAAGTAGGCACTTAGACCACCTGAGCTATCTGCTCAGCCCCTGGTTTACTTTTTTTAGTATCATGTAGCAGTGCTTCTGAGTTACCACACATTTCCAAATAAGTAAGAATAATAGTATTCTTTTATGTCTTAGAAATAAATAGAATGATTCAGGGATGAAAAAATAGGGAACTATTTAATATATATATATATATATATATATATATATATATATATATAATACAAATTAATTCAAGAG
>PVKA01029700.1:9414-28131 GCA_004027165.1 Ctenomys sociabilis
CCCACTTTTGACAGGTGTAGACAAAGGAAGGGTTGTAGAAAGAAAAAATCATGATGTGTGTGTATAGACAGTACAGTTGGGATAGATAACGCTGTGCTTCTACATAATTCTATGAGAGGCAAGATCTGCACTAATGGTGGTTGGACAGGATATTATGTCGGCTTTTAGTACTATGGTCATCCACTAGGTAAATAATTATAGAATTTTTGATATAATTCAGGTATAAAAAAATAAGATAAGTAAGCAACTACACTCTTAATTCACTGATAAGAGATATCTGCTAAAATAATATCTGTAAATATAATATCATGTATGCACTTGTACAATACCAAAACGTTATGAAAATAGTTTGCAATGTATTAATTCATCGAATGTGTATGGTTAAGGTGTCTTGAAACTGTCTGATTGACATTTGTATTTTAATAAAATAAAAAGAAATGAAAAAAAAAAAAGAAATGCAAATTACCTCCTTGAAATAAGCAGGCACCTATTGTTCGGCCTTGATTGCCTCTGCAGGCAAGGAGAAAAAGTCCTTGAAGCAAAAGAGAATCTAAGTGAATAACACCTAGGGAAAATAAAATTGAAGCCAAACTCTGCTTTCTCTTGCCATCAGCAAAGCAAGCAGGGACCGTTTATAATTTGCAGGGGCTGGGGAGATGGCTCAGTAGAATAAGCACTTGCCTGGCAAGCACAAGGGCCAGAGTTCAATCCCTGGTTCCACAAAAAAGAATATAACTTTCAGTCCTTACAACTTCACTTTCTCTGTTGCTGTTAGTTGTTTTTTATTTTCTCAAAGTTACATTTTTTGTTATATAGGTCTTGCTTTAACTTGGTCTTAACCATCCAGCAGAAAAGTACAAAAATGGAGGTCTATAAAATGAAGTTATATTAATATGGCTCAAGTCAACATATTCTGTGTATGACCGACCCACTTCTATTGTGGACTGCTGATCTGTGTTGGATCGTTTTAATATATATATATAAAATTAGCCATCCATGTTGTGAAAATCTGTAACATATGTATTGTTGTATGTTACCCTGTTTATGTCATTTTTTCTCTTTGTTTTTGCTTCTATTTTTTCACTCTTCAAGTTAAAATACAAATAAATTAAAATAAAAATAAGAACATTGATAAATCTGAATATATATTAGCGCATGCGCCCTGCAACACCCAGGGACGTTCTCAACGGATACGTACGGTCAGGTTAATCAGCGGCATCCTGGTTATCACAAGGTGATTGGTACCAAGAGCACCCACTCGTAGAAACAGAAGCAATGCCAGCTTTGACTTTTCATATTTGCTCAGAGACATCTTTGATTTAGTTTGTGTCCCTTTCTTATTCTATAAATTCCATTCTTTGGCTGTAGAAAAAACCAATTTTTATTTTATTCCTACCCCTATACAAGAAAGGAATAATTTTTTAAAGTATTAAAACTTTCAAAGTCTGGGTTGAGAGCATAATGAATCCTTCAGAAAAAAATAAACAAAGTGCCATTTTTTTTCTGAAATAATTGTCATCTAACCTATTTACCGGCTGAAAAATAAAGGCTTGGTATTTAAATTTAAAACTTTTTTCAACCTTTTCCCCCATCTCCTTTCCGTTTTTATAAACAGAAGAAAAAATTTATAATTATTATACAAACAAAGAATACGGCTAAACTATACACAGGTTCAACCATTCTAAATAGAGTTGAGAATAATAAATAATAGAATCAGCAAGAGACTTAGCATAATAAACCCGTGGAGAGGTACAGCACATTTACAGGAGAAGATGCCTCTCATTTCCAAGCATTTTAAACTTTGCTGTGGAAAGAGAGCTTAGAAGCAAAAGCTAACTTGGTATTTTCATAGAAGCTTGAAAGATCATTAGTCTAGCGTCTTTGATAATTCTGAAAACCCCATTAATTATAATAATGAAGAAGCAGTAGTATCAACAATTCATTACTATTTTCAGACTATCAGGCACAATGCTGCCATCCACACAGTATTTTATTTAATCTTCCGATCAATCAGATAGGGTAATTACTGTCTGCCCTCTGCAGACGCTTTTACAGATGCGCTCCTCACGGCCGGCGAGTGAGCCCCCGCTGGAGTGTTTGCAGTGTTGGAAAATGCATCACTTCGTAAGGCTGCACTTGCTGTTTTAAAATTGTTGTGGTTGAAAACTTGGGCTTCACACAGACTCCAAACTGCTTTCCTGAAGATCCCACTCACTCATTTTTTGTTTTTTTTTTCTCTTTTAGCTAAATACTTTAAGGCATCACTCTCACACCCTTTGTATGTCTTTCCAGGGATGCTCATTGAACTTTTTTTTGTACCGGGGATCAAACTCAGGACCTTGCACTTGCCAGGCAGGCACTTCATATGCACTAGACCATTTTCTTCTGGCAATAGTCCTTT
This sequence comes from Ctenomys sociabilis, assembly GCA_004027165.1. Classification (NCBI taxonomy): domain Eukaryota; kingdom Metazoa; phylum Chordata; class Mammalia; order Rodentia; family Ctenomyidae; genus Ctenomys; species Ctenomys sociabilis. The sequence goes on from PVKA01029700.1 coordinate 11,816, forward strand.
TGAGATCTGAAATATTTTGTCATCATGTTATGCTTTAGATTTTAAGTGTTACCCAGAGCCTCATCTGATAAAGGCTTGGTCTCTCGTCTGGGCATTATTGGGAGGTGGTAGAGGCTTTAGGAGTCTAGAAGGACATAAGGTCTTGGAGGTGCTGGCCTTGAAGGGTATCCTGAGGCCCCGCCATTTCCTCTTTCTTCTCTGGCTGCCACAAGGTGAATGATCCCCTGCACTGTGTGTTCCCGGTCATGGTGTTCTGATTGCCACACGAGAAAAGCAAAGCATCTAACTGATCATGCCCTGAAGCCTCTGAAGCCTCAAGCCCAAAAACCCCTTCCTCCTTTAAGATGATTTTCTAAGGCATTTTGTCACAGTAATGGTAAAGTAACATATAACCATTTTAATACCAGTAATAACAAAACTGAAACATGGAAAAAAGTTGACTACCTTGTCCAAAGCCCTACCATCTTATGAGAGCTGGAGTTCAAACCCAGGATATCTGAGTTCAGAACTTCTAATCACTACATTATGCTGCTTTCCAATAGTGGTGAAACTCTTGCTAGATGATGACCTAGAAATTCTGTCCTACAGGGTAGAATGTCACAACATTTCTCAGAGCAAAATGAGCCGAATGAGAAAAATGTTTTTCTTGGGTTATCCCAAATAACTCTTTCATGACTTAACACATCTTTTCTCTGTCTAAGAGTGGCCATGCAGCGGCCATGGAGTATAAGCCTTTGACTCAGGAATCAGGGGTCAAGAAAGCAAGCTGACCAATGAGAGACTCCACAGGACTCAGACCTTCTTGGGACGTACAGAAGGAGGGCCACTGCTCCAAGTGGGATTGAAGGCAGTTTATAAAATGTACTAATGTGACCACTGTCACCAACAGCACATGAACTATAAAGTGAACACTACTAGGCAACCAGACTGATATTTAACCTGTGTCTTTTCAGATGAGTCTGCTGTCAATTACAAAGGGAGATTGGATATATTTTGAAAACTGTCATAGTTTGTGTCTAGATGTCCCCCCAAAGCCTCAGGCAGTCATGGGGTGAGTCTCTAGAATTTGTGATTGACTCGGGGTCTAATGCTAGGATTGTGAATACACCCACCCTGGGGCAGCTAGCCTGCATACAATAAAAGAGAGGGTGAGAGGCTTGCTCAGTGCTGCTGCTCTTCCCTTTGTGCTCTTGCTGTTTTCTGCCACTGTGAACTGTTGCCCTCTGTCATGGGCCACTTTGCCTTGGAGCCAGCTGAGTATAGACTGATACCTCCATGAACTGTGAACTAAATAAATAAACCTTTCCTTCCTTCATTTGGGGCACCAGGTATTTTTTTCTCAACAATGAGAGAAAAGTAACCAAAACAAAGACACATTATATTGGGGCCAGAGAGATAGCTCAGCAGTCTAAAGTGCCTGCTTAGGCAAGCTTAGGCAAGCTTGGTTCCATCCCTGGCACCACATGCCATGTCAGCCCTATCCCCAGGGCAGGCTAAGCCGGCCACAAAAAAAAAAGGTATTATATTACATCTCAAAATATAGAAAGCCAATGTTTTGCCTCGAATGGGGCGCAAATGGGTTCTACATATCGTGTTCACAGCTAGTGCCAATACGGTTGCATGAAATGGGCAGGCAGCCTTCTGGACTTTACAGTGTTGGCATGACTGCAAGCCACTCTGGACTTCAGCTGTTAGACACTTGATAGGAAGGTAACAGCTGCCCGCTGTGTTAAACATGATGCAAATTAACAAAAACAAAGATAATTCTTTACAGACATTTTTGGCTCATTTTCAGAAAAAAAGTGGTCACCTGCAAGCACTCACAGGGGCTGGAAGTTCAGCCCCCAGGCCTGCCATGCCGGCTCCACCCCCAGGGTACTCTGAGACAGCAATTGAGACTGGACGTGGTAGCGTGTGCCTATAATCCCAGCTCTTGGGAGGCTGTAAACAGGTGGGTCACTATGAGCCCGATCTAGTAGTGAGATGCTGAACACCCTGTAGACGCTTCCCCAAAATACCAAAAAAAAAAAAAAACAAAGAAAAGAAAAAAAATTGAAAATCATGGCTAGTCTGTAGCTATCTCCCATTCAAGGGCACTTTTTAGTCACACTCAATTGTCTGCATAATGTAATAGTAAAATCTATGTTAGATTATTTTTTAAAAATCTTACCTATCTTGACCAGCGGAATTCTGAGTGAATGGTTCAGCCCTCTTAAGAACATGTTTATCATGAAATATTCCACATGCAGGCAGCCTTAACACAAACCATTCCATCAGCATAAGCAGTGGAGATCCTTCTTTCAGGCTGGAATGAATCTTCCAGATTTGGGCTCTGCCCCCTTCCTGGCACCCTCCTAACTACTGGCAGCCAGGTGGTGGCTACGTTTCCCCTTCATGTCCCTTCTCCAGCTGCTGCTCAACCTCACCCCCAAAACTACAAATCTTTCCTGTGCATCAACTGTCAGTTGGCAAGACAGATTACCGAATCAAGCATTTATCTGCTGATTTAAAACATCCTTTATCAGTTACTTTTCTATCCCTAAATCTCCACACTGCGAGAAAGAAACATGAGGAAACCTTCATCCTCCAGTATCTTTTTAAAGCAAAACATGCCTGTTTATCACATGTCTACTTTCACATGGCCCCAAGCCTACAAGCTTCTCTATTTTTCAAGGATGATAATTATGCTTTTGAAACAATACAGATATACCTTCACTTTTAGAAGAGTTCTAAAGAATGTATCCCAATGCATTTTTGCTGCTCATGACAAGAACACAAAGTGTTCTTGAATCCTCTCCACCCTTGTCATATCTTAACTCCAAGGTGTCCCAAGAGTAGCATTTTCTCACGTGAGCATCTGAGTTGTAGTTCTAGGTATGTATGTTCTTGGAATGTTTTTTTCTTTCCATGTATCATCTTCCCAAATACTTTGTCATAGCCTATTAGCACATCGGCACAAATATAACAGCCTCTAGTCCACAAAATATTCCCAAACTTCCTAATAGTTGGGGGGTTTTGCCCATGTATAAGAGCCTTGTCCTTCCACAACCTATATTCTGAAAAACATGAGAGAGAACAACTTGTGGGGTAAGAATCAAATCATGGGAACCTGCCTAGATGCACACACCAGCTTCTCCGGGCAAAAGCCGCAGAGGGCATCAATGTTCACCTTCTTATTGTCTCTGTTCTCAAGTGTATACAATCTCAATTGGAAATGGACCTACTCTAGTCAGTAACCTAGAAACAATGTCTGCCACATTTTCAAATAAAAGATGCCAGAAGTACTGAGGGGAAAAAAAAAGCACTTGCAGTAGCCACACAATCACCTAATCTTTTTCAGTATTGGAGTTTGAATCCAAATTATTCACACTAAGCTATACTCCCAGTCCATTTTCCTTTTTCACTTTGATACGGGTTCTCACTCTATTTCCCAGCCTCAAACTTGCAGTCCTCCTGTCTCAGCCTTGCAATAAGTTTCTTGAGACATTGTAGGGCTTCTTCCAAGGTGCAAGCAAGGCTTGCATCCAAGACTTATCTGGATGGACAACCTCATACTCTCAGGCTACAACTTCTGAAGACAAACACATTTTACCAATTTGTTAAAAAAAAAAAAAAAAAAAAAAAAAACTAATATGCTAACTGTAGCTGGAGAAAGGACTGCACCTCCTTATCTCCAGCCACAGTCCCAACATTCTGAGCATCCCATGGCCCATAGCAGACCTTTAATCAACCTTTGGGAAATAAAGGAAAAGGAAGGATTGTCCAGGTGAAGTATCAGTATGTGCAAAACACGGCACAAGGCCAAAGGCAAGTTGTCGCAAGAGGACATCGTGTCCTGAGCTCCTGAGAGAAGAGAACCTCCTCCTTGGCACCAGCCGCACCTGCCCTGCCTCACACTGCCTTGTTTTCAGTGCTTTCTCTCTTTGTTTACTCCGTGACTCATCCATATAAGAACTTGTAACTGCATTTAGGGAATTCTTGAAAATTCAGGATGAGCTTCCTGTCTTGAGGTCCTTATCTTCATCACAATTTTTTTCATATGGTTCTCAAGATGGGGAAAGCAATATATTCACAGGTTGCTATTCGTTCTGCCGACCACACCCATGTATCGTATCTCATTGCATTTCAATACGTGTGTCTCACCCATGTATTATATCATCTGAATTAAGTGTTCTTATTCTTCTACTTTCAGGGCTCTATAAATAGACTGAAATTATTTAGGGACCCTCTTTAAATTGCAAATATTATTTTGAGGACCCCAGAAATTTTTTATTTTGTTAAGATTTTTTTTATTCAAAATCTGAGAGAATTTTTTAAGAGAATAAAAAATAGAAAGGGCAGGCCAAATAGCTCAGCAGATTAAAGCACTTGCAAGAAGGAGCAGGGGCTGTGGGTTCGATCTCCAGACCTGCTATGCTGGCCCTGCCCCCAAGGCCGAGCTGATAGGGCAATTGAGGCTGCGCGTGGCGTCATGCACCTGTAATCCCAGCTCTTGGGAGGCTGTAAACAGGCAGATCACTATGAGTCTGATCTAGCAGTGAGACCCCAAACACCCTGTAAACCCTTCCCTAAGTATTAAAAAAAAAAAGTGAAAACAAATTAGAAGCAATACAGAATATCACTAAATAAAATAATAGGAATTCAACAATGGTTGATATACTTCATAATGTTGTCTTCAAATTAGTTGTTTAAACTACTTGATATAAGCATGCAAAATTGGTAAGAGATAAAAGTTATAAGAAATTTTGAAAGAAGAAAAAAACGTAAGCATTAACTGCTCATTTCAATGGACCCGCAGAAATCAGCAGTTCTCGTATCCAAGCTAAGCCTGCACATATGCATAGCTCCATCTTTTTCCCTTCCTTCTTTACTTTTTTCCTTTTCCTGACACCAGTTGTCCCTGTCCTTTGAACAGATGCTTTCCCTTTCATAGTATCTAGTGTACCTTTCACATTTCGTGTACTCTTTCAGGTTCTTGCTCCAGTGAGACAATCTGATGTTTGCACATGCAGGTATGATTCATTTCACTTATGAGTAGTCTCTGGTTGCATCCATTTGCCTGTATGAGAGCCCAGATTTGATTGTAGCATTCACAGAACATGATTCCCATACATAGATTGAAACTTCTACAGTTCTGAGTGAGATGATTTTGTATAATTCTAAAATATTTTCTTTGTAACTATGACAAACTTCTTCACATTCTTATTGTTGAACTGGTGTGGAAGAGTACTAAACAAATACATCTGACAATCTAAACTGTATTCATTCATTTGCCAAAGTCAGATCATAACTCAGAAAATTCTTAAATTGGTACTTGGCATCTTGACAAAACTATATGTCCATACTAGAATTTTATCAAATACTGTTGGTGATGATTTCTGTCCAATACAGTGTGAATTATGGACTGTAAATTTCTAAAATGCTTGGAATAAATTTAGGAGATTAGTAATAAATTCAAGGAGATGTGTTAGTTGTTCAAACAGATTTTTAAAAGCTAAAATTATGATACCTATATATCTTCATGTCTAAGGAGAATATTTATTATTTTAAGTGCATCCCAAATTGGATAGGCTCCTGAAGGCAAATTTAACCTCACTAAGCTCATAAAGGCTAGTTCATGATGCAATGTGTTCACTTACAATAAGGGGTGCTTGCCCCAGTACCGTGAACATAGATCTACAGGTTATTCAGGACACCTAACAGATCAAACTTTTGAGGATGACTGACTAGGAAGTAACTTAAGCAAGGAATTTAAGCAAATTGAGTTCAAGAGGGTATTTTCCTGAGCAATGGAGACCAAATGCACATATTACTTTTCTGTACATGGTTAATCACATCTGAAAAGCAATTCACACTTTCTTCACATTGGGAAATTAGTCTCATTTCCATCTTTTAGAGACTCCTCATTTTGCACCAACATGCTGACTATACCTTGGTTAATTGGATTGCAATCAAATAGTAGAGTTAGGCCTTTCTAATGCCAGTATTTTGCCAGATTTAATAATTATTGAATGACTAGAGCAAGTAAGTAGATTCCACTTAAGGTTGACATGACAGCTAAGATCACTCCAGCTAATTAGCAAATAGCCTGGATGTAAAGTAAATCTCTTACCTTTGACATTGATTCTATCAGTTATTACAAGCTTAATAAAATATGACCAAGTCTACTTACAACAAACGGCTGTAATAAAACCCAGACACTGTACAGAAGACGCAAGAAGAAGCCTTCATTCCAAAGCAGATCTACATTCAGCAATCCTCACAAGGAAGGGAAGGTGAGATTTTCCCTTTCTGTTTTATTGTTTTTCTCAAAAGGAGTTAAATCCTATGGATAACTTTGTAAGAAGCAGAAGGCTGCCATTGTGATGGAGTCTTGTTTTGATCCACAGAATTATTCCTTCTCCTTTTCCATCAGATGTAATATGCTTTTCCTATTCATGCTTTTTTGAAAGAAAAAAGAAAGAAATCCAAGGGCATTAAGATAATACTAGCCCCAAAAAAGGTAGACATCACCCAGGGAATGGTTCACTAATTGCTCACAAAGTGTTTTGAAATGTTAGGGTCAACTTTAAAAAAATACATAGTGCCATTTTCCACTGATAATGTAATCTTGAAAATTTAAGAAAGAATCTAGGCACTCACAAAAAATAGCATGAACATTACATTGGACCATATTCAGGCATTCATTTATACAGGTATTTACTAGGTGCTAGGCATCTTGGGAAGTACTAAGAATGCAATGTGGAGTAAAAATTTCTTGTGAAACTTACAACTTAGTGAGGTGTTTAAATTCCATCAGGTCGAGATGTATCTACATTTCCTAGTCATATTTTCAGATTCCTTTTATATGAGGGCTACAGGCAAAATGAAGTCATAAAGAAGTAGACAGTGAATACCATAGGCAGACAGCCTCTGCCTTTTTGTGTGGCATAGTGACAGCAAAACCGTGCTAGCTGTTTCAGTGTTTAGCTACTGAGCTTTAGTGTGATTTATTTCATGGCAGTAATATCTAATACACACTGAAGCTAAATCCCACACATAGCTATGCTATCCTTCATATGAAGAGAACTGTACATGGCTCACCTTTTCAGTTTACTTTATGATGGGGTCTTTTTGTTTGTTAGTTTTGTGTTATATTTATTCGTTTTCCTTATGTAATCTAGGTTTTTTGAAGTTTGATTACATGAGAAAGTACTCATGATAAAATGTTTAATATGGGCCGGTAATAGTTCAGCAGATTAAAGTGCCTACAAGCAGGAGCAACAGCTGGGGTGCGCTGAGATGGCAACTGAGACTGGGTGCAGTGGACAGCGCCTGTAATCCCAGCTCTTGGGAGGCTGTAAAAAGGCAGATCATGAGTCCAGTCTAGTACTGAGACCCTGAACACCCTGTAGACCCTTCCCTAAAAAAAATACAAAAAACAAAAGTTTAATAAAAATCAAATTAAATCTTCTTATAATATGAATTACAACAAAATGTCAGTTTATGTGCAAGTGATGGGATTGTACCTTTTTAATGTATAAAGTAACAGTTAACTACTGGAACTAACAAACTGTCCCCAAATTAAGGGCTTAAAACAATAGTCACTGATTTATCAACAGTTCTGCAATCTGGTTAGGGCCCAATGGGACAGCTTCCTCTCGGCTGCTTGTGGTATTAACCGGCTCACGCAGGCGTCGGAAGTCAGCGGACAGCACCACCGGAACTGAAGCGGCCAAAACAGCTTCATCTAGGTTTCAGGTTTCCAAGCTGGCATACCCAAAATCACATTGCGGGGGTCTGAATCTTCCTGTGCTTAATTAATCATCCTTCAGCAACAAAGTCTATCATCCTTTAAGGCCTTTCACTGGGGGAAAGACTTGTCTGAAAAATCAATTGTGATTTATTTTAAAATTTATTACATCCAAAACCCGACTTTGGGCACCAGGTGGAATGCAAAAGAATAAAAGGCAAATCTTTGATTTTAATGAACATAATTAGAAAGATCTGAGATAAATCATAAAGAATTGCTACAAATAGCGCTGGGAAACATTTCAGTGATATAAGAAGTACACATATAACAATCAAATGCAGCTGCTCCTTTCTTATCATAGGTAATCAGACTAGCAGTCTCTTGACAGAAGGCTGCAGTAACCAACACATGCTATATGGAGTGGCCATTATCTTGGGGGACATTTCTTTCTTCCCATTTCTTCACGTTTGCCTCTCCTGGCCCAGAGCAGCAGACCTAAGCCATGCATTTGGCCTGAGGAGGAACATAACCCACAGAGCCAGCATGGCACGGCGCACACCAGCACCCAACCTCAGATCCCTGCGTTACCTCCAAATAACGTGCAAACCAATTTCAAGGTGACTTAATTCCACATAATATCATCCAAAAAACCCTGGAAGAGCTTCACCTCAGAAATGAGCCATGAGTGTATAAGCTTTCCGTGAGGAAATGTCAAGAATTAACAAGCTTGAAGTGAGTATGAGAAGTCAAGTTGAAATGACAGTGGTGGGACCTAGTCACTTCCTGGATGTCTCTTTTGTCTTTCTAACCAGTCATGTTATGAATAAAAATCCTATGAGGAAGAAACTATTATTGCAAACTTCTCCCTCCAGTTTATAGATGACAGAACTGTTTGAATGACTCACCCAAGGTCATCCACTTGGTGACAAAGCTGGGATTCTAGGTCCCCTCTGTCTGGTGCCAAAGCAATGCCCTTCCTGTTTCCTATGCAGTCCCCTCTTCCTTAGATGTAAACAAATGATTCTCTCAAAACTCAGTTTGATACAATTACCACTTTGGGCGTATCTGTCAATCTAACAAAAGTTTTCTGTTTGTTTCCTGAGTACCTCTAAATTATCATCTCATCTTTAGAAGTTCTCTGTATTTCAGATACTTTATAATATAAAGAAATTAAGAATTGTTTTCAATCTGCTCTCCCTTGGTCCTCCTCAATATTGTCTGTTTTAACAGCTCCCATAGGACAAAAGAGTTCAATGGAAATTTATTGAATGGGTACATAAATCCTATCTTGATCACTTATACTCAATAAGTATTAATCATTATAACAACTACTTCAATTAAAAGTATTAAAAGAATTAATAAAGGATGGTTTTTAGGTTTAAAGATGTTCGAACCTTATTTTCAAGTATTTTTGAGTTGCATATTCCAGGGGTTTGTATGTATACTATCTTTTTTATTTTTATTCAGAATCTCTTAAATCCATAGGACTCTTAAATATATCTGATTGCCAAACACTTGAAATGCTCTCTGTCTGTAATGATTTATTAGATTTAAACAAGTAAATTCTTTATACCACAGACAGATGTATTTTATTGAATAAATCTAAGGAATAATGAGGTCAAGAGATAAAACTGTTAGAAATTACACTTAAAACTACTAAAATAATAACTACATGAGTGGATTTCAAGATCATAGAATCAGTTTGGCTAAAGGTTAGAGGAAATCTATTCCTAGTTGCCCAATTAATTGAATAGATTTAAAGACTAATACCTATACATCAAGGACTGGGGTGTGGGGAGGGACAAGCGCAGCAAATTTAAACCAGCAGACTTAAGTCCTCTTCTTTTTCTGGCCCCCTTAAAGTTACTTTTGGGGAGTCCACTGTGCCCTGGATTATGTTTGCATTTGTCTCAGTTTGCTTTATTGAGTGCACTTCCAAGTCTATTCCTGATAATAATTTTATTCCCCTGTCTGCCGTCTCTGCAAAAGCTGACCTGGCTATAAGCCCAAAGCATGCTAAGTGACAAATCACTACCAGATGAAGCTCCGAGTTTACGCAGTGTTTCCTCCAGGCTCTGAGCACTTCGAGGTGTAATGAAAATGCTGCAGCGACGCAGAACTATAGGGAGATGGTGTGTGTGTGTGTATGTGTATACGCACATGCACATGTGTGCAGGCATGTGTTTGTATGTGTGTGTGTGTGTATCTGTGTGTGAATGCGCATGTGTGTAAATCCTCAGTTTCTGCTAGAAGATAAAGCACTAATGACCAGTACCATAAATTGCAAAAGAAATTAGAGAACAAGTTGCAAAAGGTCAGGAACAATAGTAACAGTGACTGGAAAGGTTACTAAAAATTACAACATGATGAGTTCTCCTTGAAAATTATTTTCCTGGCACATTATTTTTAATTTAAATTTTTTTAAAAAAATATGTATAGTTTTTATAAAATAGTAGAAATCAACAACATAAAGAAAATACACTCAATCTCACTACAAACGCATAAGACTGGTTCTTTCTTCAAGAAAAATTGTGTTACTTTTACCTTCAAGTCTTTGTGGCCATGTAGTAATAAAATATGATATCCATAACAACTGATAAATCTCTTTTTATTTTTTGCACTACCGGGGATTGAACTCAGGAACCTGCACTTGCCAGGCAAGCACTTATCCTGCTGAGCTATCTTCCCATCCCCGACAAGTCTCTTCTTAAAAAATTTATTGCAGACAACTTCTTAAGTGTATGTGCGCCATAATTTGACTAGGAGTTAAGAAATTTAAAATTGCAAAGGAATGGAAAACTCAGTTTTAGGACTACACCCACAAAGAAAACAGTTCTGCCCATTTAAATCACAGACAAAATTATTCCAGTAACATCTCCCAATACTTGTGAAATTTTTCACTCCTACGAGTCTCAAGGACCTACCTTTCCCAGTTCTGTAGATAACTGTGAATACCACATTTTTCAAATTTTATGTTATCCCATGTTTTACACAACTTGTTTTAAAAAGTAGTTGGGAAACCACCTCTTAAATAAATGTGCTATAGCTTTGGGCGAATGTTTATGATATACTGAATGTTTATATATATACAAGTAGAAAATATATAGCATCTATCAATTAAAACTGGACATCTGTAAAACACTTTGTAAAAGAATTTTTAAAAGCTATAAATGAATCTGTGGGTGCTTAAAATGATGAATATTTGTCCTGCGTTTCTTGGCTTCAATTTATTCCCAGACTTGGTGACCCTCATGTAGGACTAGCCTCTGACAGGGAATTTTTCATCCCTGTAGGAGTGAAAAATTTCACAAATATTGAGAGATGTTACTGAAATTATGACATCTTTTTCATAATTCCTTTTCATCAAAGGATCTCTATTAAGTTTACACATAGTGGTCAGATTTTGTCAGGCCAAGACCCATATTTTCATGTTTTTACCGCTTAGTATCTATGTAAGTATAAGCTCATTGCTAAGCATAATCCTGAATTTCCATGCCTTGAGAAGTGCAGATGCAGTAATAGGTAACTGATGATGGTGTCTTAGGAAGGATTACTTCTAGGGCCAAATCAGTGTGAGGTTATATGTAGGTAAAATGCCTTTATAAAATGTAGAGCAACCCTAGGACCAGAAGCATTATTCCTAAAACAGCTCTCTCTGGCCTGGCAGCATTTATGCTATACTCTTTCATCTTTACTACCCTTTGATACAAGTTAATCCAAAGTATTAGCCTCTTACATCAGAGGGAACAATTCCATTATGATAATAAGAGACCTGAGCAGTTCCTGAGACACACAAGAGCATGTCCTGGGGCTCCTTGAGGGCTCCTGAGTGCCCATTCCCGCTGTCCACCCTGGATGTCCACTTCCCACAGGAAGGAAGACTTTGGCAAGGGAAGCTTCAGCTCTGCTTTAGAAAGCTGTGGTCAAACGACCTCTTCACTTCCCTAACACTCCAACCAGACAGGGCAGAGGCAAATCTAGGGGGAGTAATTCCTTTTCCTACAGTGAGAATGTATATCCAGGGCAGCTGCTGACATTATGGGGGAGAAGGAGAATTGTGAAAGGAAGCACTGAACTGTATCCTCTTATTAATAAGATGAGAAAAACCCTGAGATTTCCTGTATAACCCACAGGGCCTTCTACAACCCCTCAACAGAGTATTGTTTGACTGTGAGACTGACTTCCAGAAATTTGTTTGCTTCTTCCTAGGTAAAAGCCTGAAGTGTGGGCCTGGGAGATGGCTCAGTAGAATAAGCACTTCCTATGAAAGCCTGAAGGAGTTCTGGAACTGATGAAGGTTATTATTCCTTTAACATCCTCTGAACAGGCCAAAGAGTCTGCTGAAGACAGAAGTACCCACCAAACATGCTCACTCACTCCCCTGCACCCACTGAAGGGGGTGCGCAACATCGTGGCAGACAAGCATTTTATCCACAAGGATAAATCTTCCCGTCCCTCTTTCATAGTAGAGTAGGAGAACCTCACTACATGGCTTTATAGGGTGAAGTAAAAGCAATAAAATAAAACAATACAAACTTGTAAAATGTGTTATTTTTTAAGCAGCTGGAACATCATTCTTTATTGTCTCTGTTGAGCTTGACCCATTGTAAAACACAAGTTTCCAATGAATGCTCTGTTCTGCGAACAAAACAGAGCTGCCACTGTGGGACTGAGATAAGCTCTCTCCCTGTGGACCTTCCCAATTGGAAGGTCTTCCTCCCAGCTTCCCCATCTTTGTCTCTGTCCTGCAGCCACTGTCTGAGGAGGGGCCACCCAAGGTCCGCAGCAAATGAATTCTGCGGAGATTCCATCCCCGCTGGCTGCCTTCTCCTCCAGGACAGAGCAGCACAGTAAATGCTTGTAATAACCAAGCATCACCAATAAGCTCAGAGCACTGCAGGTTGATGAGCCCCACAAAATGAAGGCTCCGCGGGCTGAACATGGAAGCCAAAGAAACTTCAAAGGGCCACGTCTAGACGACACCTTCCTGTCTCAGGGAACTGCCTGCAAGCTTTGCTGAGCTGCAGACAGGAGACGGCAAGCCCGTCAAAGTTCATTGACCATAGGTAATGGTACAGGGTAATTTCTTCTGATAATGTCACCGAAGAGGAAATCCTACAGACTAAACCGATTAAGACCTCCAGGGAAATATCATATGAACAAAATTGGCTGTTTTTTTCCCCCCTTTGGGAAGGTTGTGGGGAGGAGAAAGAGTTTTGGTGGATGGGATTTTTAAAATTGATTTAGGCCTTTCTTTAGGTAGAGAAAAAGAAAATGGTACTAAATCTAAGAAAAAAAAATTGTGGTAAGTAATGATAGGGATGTCTTTTCTCTATCAGATATTTATGAACTCTTAAATATTTACTTCTCCACAACCAGAGACCATGTGCTTTTCAAAAGCAACACAGGTATTTCTTTTAAAAGGAAAAGGTTGATTTGGGTAACTTGAGTATTTTATATCTCCCTGTATGTATGTGAGATAGAAAAGTACAGTTTAGGAGTGGCTGGCCTGATGTTGTGTAAATATGGATTTAGTATAAACATCGATGCACTATGAACAATGTTACCAAAGAAAAAATAAGGAATTTGATCGTAATAATTTCATGTTAAGATGTCTTACGTGACTAAAGTCTTGTATTTATCCCAACACCCCATTTACATTTTTATTTGAAAAGGATTTTTTAAAATGAAGACAAACTTCATTTTACATCATGAATTTGTTTTTTCTTTTGCTTAAATTTTCCTTTTAAATTGCCATTTTAAGAGTAAATACAGTGTTTCAGTCCTTCATTAAAAACCACTGAATTGCTGAGCTCCTTGCTTTACTCTGAGTACCAGTGTATATTAATGGAGGGCACCGGGCACCGGGCCTTCCAGGGTCAGCTGTCCAGTGATTTGTAGCCATGTGTTCCCGCACTTATCACAGAGATTACGTTCCAGACACCCCTGCGATAAGTGAAAATCAGTGAAGTAGTGAAGCTGCATTTATTTTAGTATTTGTATGTATTGTAAGACTTTATAAACCCTTCCAGTACTTTTACAAACCTTTCCCACACTTTTAAAAGCATTTCTAATGTTCTTAACTATTTTCTAAACTCTTAAACCCACCTAATTTTAGCATCATACATATACTGTACTATACTGCAAAATCCTGCGACACAGCAAAAAAAAATCTGTGATAGCTTCAACTAATATTTTTTGAAAACCATGAAACAGTGAGTCCACAAAAGTTGAATCACAAAATAGTGAGGGATTACTGCATATGAATGTGACAGACTGCAAAACATTGATAAGACTAGCCATCCCAGGTGGTTTTATAGGTAGAAATCTCTCTCTTTGCAAAGAACATGCATGGTCCACGGTGGTCCACCAGGCGGGTCTGTCTGTCTGCTCACCACGTGCGCCACACACCCTCCTTCCATTGTTTAGAAATGGGCTTGGCCACAAGTGTTTCATGACTCAGATTGACACCAAATCTGGCACCCTTGGTATGACTGTGTGCCTGCTGGGATAAGTAAAGAGCCGCCTTCTGTGCCTTCCCCTTAACACAAAACCTTCCTGAGAAAAATAAAACTCAGACATAATAGGAATGACTATTTTTAACAGCTGTCTATGATATTCCAAAACTCTGGCTTTGTATGAATGTATACCGCCAGCCTCTCTCTCCGGACCTCTCTATCTATCTTTCTACTATAGAGCATGACTCAGACATCAAAATCTCATTAAGAAGGATCTACAGAATAAGGTACAGGACTACAAGATAAACACTAAGGGGACTTCACTGACCTCATAAGAAACATAAAGTACATGTGTTGGTATATAAGTCTTGCTCTAGCTAAGCCTTAACCATCCAGCAGAAAAGTATAAAAATGAAGTATACATCGCGGGGCCATAATATTAAGCTGAGCTGTAAATGACTATGGTCGACAACTTCTTTGGATAACTCACTATTGTTGTGGAATGCTGGACTGTGTTGGATTGTGTTGTCGAGTTCAAGCACCTAAGTTAATTGAGTGACAATGGAGTGCCCATCTTTGACAGATGTAGACAAAGGAAGGGGTATAGAAAGGAAGAATCATGATGTGTGTGTATGGACAGTACAGTTGGGATAACGCTGTGCTTCTACATAATTCTATGAGAGGCAAGATTTGCACTAATGGTGGTTGGACAGGATATTATGTTGGCTTCTAGCACTATGGACAACCACTAGGAAAATAACAAGGTAGAAAGTATTAATTATTGAATCATTGATGTAATTCACGTATAAAAATTAAGATACGCAAACAGCTACACTCTCTTAATTTACTGATAAGAGACATATGCTATAATAATGTCTGTAAGTATATCATGTATGCATCTTCTATGATACCAAAACATTATGAAAATAGTTTATAATGTATTAATTTATCAAATCCATCTTGTCAAGGTATCTTAAAACTGTCTCATTGATATTTGTACTTCAATAAAACAAAAATAAAAAAATCTCATTAAGCATCAATTAGAAGTGAAATTACACATGTCTACAAGCAGACTTCACTGACTTAGGATTTTTTTTTTGTTGTTTTTGTGTGCAGGGTTTCACTATGCAGCTTGGACTTGTAGTGATCCTCCTCTTTGCTGCCTCCCTAATGCTGGGATTCCAGGTATGTGCCACCAAGCCTGGAGTCTATCCCCAGCTCAGCGCACCTGGGGACAGGGCCAACATGACATGCAATGCCAGGGATTGAACCCTGGCCCTTGTGCTTACCTAAGCAAGCACTTAGTCTGCTGAGCTATCTTGCCGGCCCCTTTACTGCCTTAGATTAAGTGGGAAAAGGAATCTCCACTAGTCAAAGTCTGACTGGAAACTTAAAAGCTGAAATTTTTAAATTAGTATCTTTCAAGTTATGAAATCATAATACATACAGTATTGCTGTGCCTTTAAGATTAATAGATTTTGCCCAGAGACATCTTTAGAAAACTTGCTTATGAAAAATTTCATCCTTTATGTTTCTTAGATCATAACTTATTACTAAATTAAGTAGGAGCTCTAAAAACTTTGAGGAACAGTGCAAGTATTTAGAAAAGAAAATAGAAATCACCAACATTTGGACACATTTCATTCTATTTTTTCTATGTCTTCTCTTCCCATGTAAAATTTTTACATACAATTGAGAACTTACTTTATATTTGACATGTTTTTAATTTAATCATATCAGAATTCTCCAAAATGGAAGTTTATTCAGAGAAATACCTTTAATTACTACATAACAGTCCACCCTAAAAATATATGGTGTCTTAATAATTCATCTCTTTTGGGTCTTTTAGAGTCCTCGTTCCAAATAACTTGCTACTAACAGCAACAAACAATAATTGTACTTTTTTTTTTTAATTGAACTACAAATGTCAATCAGACAGTTTCAAGACACCTTAACAATACAGATTCGACAAATTAATACATTGCAAACTGTTTTCATAATGTTTTGGTATTGTACAAGGTGCATACATGATATTATATTTACAGATATTATTTTAGCAGATATCTCTTATCAGTGAATTAAGAGTGTAGCTGCTTACTTATCTTCTTTTTTATACCTGAATTATA